>BQNB010008716.1:0-89040 GCA_026074375.1 Tanacetum coccineum
CCAGGCTTATTTTAGTACTGCTAGACTAAATTTGGTACTACTGAATGACCGTTAGCACTGCTTGAGTCCTAACATAATTTTTCATTAATAAATAGAGCCGTTGAGATATTTTCGCCAAATACCTATGATATAGGGTTTGACTAATTGGACTTTCGTGATCTTTTTATATAATCGCATGATTCACTCATGATAACCTCAAATTTCTTTAAGTCGGTCAAACCATATCTCTACGTTTTCTCTATATAATCTCAATTAACTTTCTCCAGCTTTCGTACTTTCCCACACGATCATAACCCATATCATTAATCACCTTGTTTTATTTATGGAAAATTTGGAATTTTGTGACAAGCACAACATGGTAGCGTTTTTAGAGAAATCTACAGGAAGTGAAGGGTTTCATCAAGTCATTGATTTCCTAAATCGAAGTCACATTTGCTATGCACTCACAAAGAAGGCAGATGTTTATATCTCTTTTATCAAACAATTTTGGAGGTCTGCTGAAGCTACTACTGATGATTTGGAGGATCCTTCCAAACAGGGGAGGATATGAAAAATATTAATGAAGATCACTTTTGTTCAGATGGATGCACAGGCTCAAGGGAGGCAAGAGTGCAGCAAAGAAAAAGAAGAATCCAGACAAGAGTGCAGCAAAAGCAGAAAGACCAAGAAGATGAAGTGTTTGGAAGAATCCTCTCAGCAAAGAAAATGAAGGTTTAATTCAAGAAACTTGATGATTTGGAGGTAAATCACAAGTTTAGGAGAGGATTGTTGGGAATTAAACACTACAGAGTTAGTACTGCCAAGCCAACATTTAGTACTGTTAGAAGAAAATGGTTAGTACTGCTCAAGATTACAACTGTCAGTACTAAACTAGTCAGTTAGTATTGCTAGAGTAAGTTAGTACTGTCAGTGCGAACTTAAGACTGTTGAAGGACTTAAGACTGCTGGTTATAAAGTTACTACTGCTGATTCAAGATTACTGCTGCTGGTGAACAAGTTAATGCTGTTAGGCATAACTTAATGCTAATTGACTAAAGTTTATGATGATTAGTCAAACAGAAGACTGAAGATTAATGATGATTGAAGAGATTAATGCTGATTGAGAATTTGACTAAATACTTAGGAAAGTATTTAATATTTAGTCATTGTATTTAATATATTTGACTAAATATTTAGGAAAGTATTGTAAGCTCATTAGGACTCCTTTGGTGTATAAAAGGAGGTCCTAGGGCATCTAGTTTATCATCTCATTCATCTCATTCATCTCATTATCATATACTTAAGAGAGAAATATACATCTTAGAGAAAGAACATTATAATAGCTTCAAGGTTGTAACCCCAGTACTAAGCAAAAGTACTCGTATTATTCTAATAATATTGAAGTATTTTGTGTTTAATTCATTGTTCATTGTTTATTACTGTTCCATTGATTAATACTTCTAGAGTATTGAAGTGTAGATTCTGCATACACTTTGATATACAAATAAAGTCTCAACCATTGTTATTTTGGATTCATCCAAGGTAACAAACACTTTACAAGATAAAGAATCGATCAAGGCCTGGGATCAACAATTTATAAAATCTTTTAGAAACTGTTCTTTATTTTAAACAAATCAAGATCCAATCATGTTTGGAACCGTACCACCTATCCCATCACCACTTGAAACAGGTTCTGGTAATCCGAGTAGCCCTAATGTTAATAGGTTGACA
Source organism: Tanacetum coccineum (assembly GCA_026074375.1). Classification (NCBI taxonomy): domain Eukaryota; kingdom Viridiplantae; phylum Streptophyta; class Magnoliopsida; order Asterales; family Asteraceae; genus Tanacetum; species Tanacetum coccineum. The sequence goes on from BQNB010008716.1 coordinate 1,711, forward strand.
CGATGCCTACAACTAATGACCCTATCAATGCTACAACTACAACAAATGTGTCACAAAGTGTTGTTGATGAGAATCTCCCTCAACCTCTTGATTCAAGAGGAGGGTCTCATATCACAAATGTTCTTGCCTTTGACAAAGAGGATTTTACTAGTTGGAAGGTTAAGTTCTTGGTATTCCTTGATGGTCTTGAACCTTACCTTCTGAAAACTTTAGAAGATGGACCCTTTGTTCCCATGTCAAGTTTGTCCACCTCTAAAAATCCTTTGCCCAAATGTCAAAATCAATGGTCAAATGCTGAGAGTCGTCTTGCTAATCAAGATAAAAGAATGAAAAGAATCATTATATCTTGCTTACCAAATGATGTTATGAAATCTGTCATCAAGTGGAAAACTACAAAAAAGATGCGGAATGATCTCATCTTAGCTCATGAGGGACCATCTGATAGAAGAGATACCAAGATTGCTGCCTTAAGACTAAAGTTCAATGCTTTTAAATCACTTAAAAGTGAAAAAGTAAATGGAACTTTTACAAGGTTGAAATGCTTGCTAAATGATCTTGAAAACAATGGTGTTAGTATTCCTCAAGCTAAAGTTAATGCCACGTTTGTTAACAGCCTGCTAAGAAAATAGCTGAGCATGAATCAAACTCAGATGGAAAATAACTCTATCAAAAATTACTGCCTGGCTACTTTGTATGGCAAGTACAACTATGAAGAAGGTCTGATTGATCAGATCTATGAGTCAGCGATACAAAGATTTAATATTCAGGCTTTAAGCTCAAAAGCTTTGATTTCTAACAATTATTTTTAGGATAGTAACTTAGATGTTGAAGAAGATTAAAGAACCAACAACAAATTCATGACTTACTTGAATGTTGAGTATCATGAAAAAGCTCTACTTGCAAATCAGAAAAGGTTCTATAAAAGATCTGTGAGGGTTGGATCAGCTAGGAAACCTATAGACAAATCCAAAGAAACCTGTTTTGCTATGGGAAAACTGGTCATTTTCAAAAAGACTGTCCCTCAAACAAAACCTCTACTCCATCCTATCCATCCTCAAACAACTCCTTCAACAAACCCAAACCATACACACCACCCTTCAACCAAACATCCTCCTAAAACACTGGTAATCATCAAGAGGATTACAAGGGTAAATACAAGGGACTTAAAGCTGAAATGGTTGTCCTAACCAAAAGGATCGATTATCTGACAAAGGGAAAGAGTGAGAAGAGAAATAATAAGAAGGGAAAGAGTGAAAAAGGGTTTGATAGCTGAGTCTTTTAACTAGGATGAGGAATTTGTCTCATTAGAGGATGAAGGGACCACCAAGATCAGGGCATTCATGGCAATTGCTGAGGATGAGCCATCTGTTAGAAAGGCTAATGCAAGATCTGGTCAATAGGTTGACATCACAATGAAAAAGATACACAGACTCTTGTCTATGATTGATGGTGATGAAAGGAAACATGTTCTAGACTATACTCATGTTGATCTTACCTATGTGGAAGATCAGAGGAAAAACTTGCTTAACAAATTTAACCTCCTTAAACAAGAACTGTCCTTACATAAGTCTGAACTTTGTAACCTAAAAATACTGTATCCATCAACTATTATCTTCAAAATGAAGTCATCAGAGTCAATCTAGAAAATGAATCTCTAAAGGATGAGATCTCTGACCTTAAAAGGGTCATTAAAAAATAGACTTGTAGTAAAGTCACCCTTGACCAACTGCTCTTTGAGCAAATACCTGGCAACATTATCAAGGCCTTAGGAGGAAGAGGTAAGAGAAAGGAGAAAATCTCTTCAAAAGAAGTTATTTTCACTAAGGCCGATGAATCCTCATCTACGTCAATTCCTGAGATCACCTCTGACTTTGAGTCTGAATGTGAGACTCAAAAACCTCTTCCACCTCTTCCCAAGCTGATAGGGGCCACACCCGCTGGTACATCAGATAGTCTTATCTCTCTATTTGATATAACTCTCAACATGACTGACCTTACACTTGACACATCTGTCCCTAAGAAGACCAGACCAACATCTATTAAAGTGTCACCTAGATATGTCATTAAGAGAAAGACTGAAAACAAATCACTAGTGGTCTCTGAATCCTACATTGACAAGAAAGCTGACTCATCTATTGAGCAACTTCTTCTCACTCTGATGGAAGAGGTAAAGGGTCTTAAAAGGCAAATAGAGACCCCTTTAGGCACCTCTCCATCAAACTCTCAGTCTAGTTTAAAATCCAACAAGCAAAAGACCTGGTTTGGACCCTGTAAACACTGTGGGTTCAGAAATCATCTCTCTAATGATTATTATTCAAAACCAAAGTGCTCTACATATGGTTCCACTGACCATTGGACCAAAGAACACTTAGAACCTGCTGTTAAGAAAACATTAATCAAGCTCAAGGCTCAGTCACCCCTGAATCCCATACTAAAGAAAGCTCTCATGATTCCAAAGCCCTTTAAAGAATGTAAATAATGTGGATTCAATGACCATCATTCTAACAACTATGAATATTACACTGGGTGTGAAGTATGTGGTAGTATTGCTCATGAACCAGCTGACTGTCCTAAGAAGCACCCTAATAGCAGGAAACCTAGGATTGCTAATAAGCAATCCAAGGAACCCACTGAAAAGTGGGTTCACAAAAGGAACTAATTTGTGTGAAAATGTCTGTGTAGGATTACCTAAAGAGGTCTGTATGGTATCTAGATAGTGGTTGTTCTAGACACATGATAAGGGTTAAACAATATCTACACAAATATTAAAAAGAGTCTGGTCCTAAAGTGGTTTTTGGAGATGACTCTTCAGGAGACACAGAAGGATATGGCTCAGTTAATTGTAATGGAATCACCTTTACCAGGGTTGCTTATGTGAATGCTCTAAAACATAACTTAATCAACATTAATTAACTATATGATGCAAACTTTAAAGTTCTATTTACAAAGACTCATGGAACCATTTTCAACCAAAATGATGAAGTTGTCCTCATTGCTCCCAAAAGAAGAGATGTCTATGTCGTTGATATGTCATCTTTCAATAAAGAAAGCAATACCTGTTTGTTTGCCAAAGCCTCTCCAAGTGTTAATTGGCTCTGGCATAAGAGATTATCTTACCTCAACTTCAAAAACATAAACAACCTTGCAAAACACATCCTTGTCTCTGGAATTCCCTCTCTAACCTTCTCTAAAGACAAAAATTGTTCAGCATGTGAGAAAGGGAAGCATCATTCAAATAAAGAGATATTTTTCCATCAACAAGTACTTACATCTCCTTCATATAGATTTATTTAGACCTGTCAAACCTCAAACCATCAGCCACAACAAATATACCCTTGTTATTGTAGATGAGTACTCAAGGTACACCTAAGTATTTTACCTCAAAAAGAAGAGTGATGCTGATGATTGCATCATGTCTTTTATTAGAAAAATAGAAAACCTCAATGAAGTAAGGGTAAAGGAGTTAAGATTATGGAACAGAGTTCAGAAATCACAAGCTGGAAGAATTCTGTGATGAAATGGGTATGTCTCAGAATTTCTCATCTCCTTGTACACCTGAGCGAAATTGTATAGCTAAACGAAGAAACAAAACCCTGATAAAAGCAGCCAGAACTATGTTAAATAGTGCAAAACTGTTAGGATTAAAAGCTTCTTGATGCTGTTTGGAGTTAATATTGTTCTTGTTAAAGATAATGCTGCTCAAAGGAATTAATACTGCTAAGGTTAGAGTTAATGTTGTTAAGCAAAACTTAGTGTTGTTAGTAATTTTTATGAAAAATATGCTAAGTGGTTAGTACTGCTAGTTACTACTACTAGTGTAAGTTACTACTGCTAGTGTATATTAGTACTGTTAGTTACTAGTGCTAGTAATGTTAGTACTGCTAGAGTAAAGATAGTACTGCTAGAGTAAAGTTAGTACTGCTAGTGTAACTTAGTACTGCTAATGAAGAATGAAGAAAATATTCTAAGTAGTTAATGCTGCTTGTGTTCACACTAGTATAAAAAGTGGATTTGGTCACACATGCTATTTTTGAACGACCACACAGTCAGATATTTATGTGACTAAATGTACCAGGATAAAATATACAGCCACACTTGAACTCATTTTGTGTGACCATTTCAAAATTTCATTGTCACACATTTGAATATTTATATGACTAGACTTAGCTGGTAATTTTTTATTGATTATTTAGTCACTTATAATTTGGGACGTGTGACAGATACAAATAAGTTTGAAACCTTAGTCACACTATATATATACATATGTGACAAATATATGTCACACAATTGAACAGTGTGACCAAAATCCATATATGGTCACATGAAGTAATTGTGTATGTGGCTAAATCATATAGTCAAGTTTGTCACACATTATTTAAAAGTGACTGCTATTTTTTGCTGAATATTTAGCCACATATAAATTTGAAATGTGTGACAACTGAAAAGTAAGTTTGAAGCATTAGTCACGATATACATTTAAAAGTGACAAATATATGTCACACACTTGAACAGTGTGACCAAATGTCATATATGGTCACACTAAACCATAGACATACATGATTAAGTGTAACCAAAATTCGATACATATGGTCACGTAAGTTAATATGTGTGTCTAAAGTTTAGTGTGTGTTTGCTTGCCAAAACCTAATGTGTATAGTCACATTTAATTGTAGCATGATCATGTGACTATAGGCTTTACAATAGTCACACCATATCACAAATGTGTATCTAAATTATGTTTATGGCCACATTATAAGGGTATTATATGTGACCAATACATTCAAAATAGTCACATTGTGAAATATTCATGTGACTATTATTTATAGCAAAATGTGAACTCAGTTATCATTAACCTTGATATTAGTCACATTGAGTGTTTGTGTGACTAAATTCAAGATGTTATATATGGTCACATGAAGTATTTATTTAGGTGTCTAAATCATAGAGTCATATTTTGTCACACATTATTTAAGTGTAGTCACAATTCGATACATATGGTCACACATTTCTGATAACTTATGTAATTTTGAGGGGTTAGATATGGGATTTTATAGTCTATCTAGTTTGAGTCTAATTTGATATTCACTGCATGAATTGAGTTCAGACTATTAGTTTGAGTCTAATTTGATGTTGAACCCAATCCTAGATCGATTCCTTAGCTTGTAAAGAGTATGTTACCTTGGATAAATCCAAACTAACAATGATAGAAACTTTGTTAATACTAAAGAGTATGCGGAATCTACTCTTCAATACTTTAGAAGAATCAATGAAACAGTAACAATGAATGAACAATAAGAATAACAAAAGGATCCAATATATTAATATGATCACTCTTAATAGTGATAGGGTTTACAAACAACCTTGAAGCTTATGAATTCAACTATATAATTGAGATCTCTATTTGATACGTGCTAAACTAGATACCCTAGGGTCTCCTTTTATACACCAAGGAACCCTAATAGGTTTACAAAACGTATTACTAATCAAAGCTTATCTCTTCCTATTCGATCTCATCCATAACTGATAAGCAGTTCTAATTGATACATAACAGCACTAACTTATACAAAATAGTACTAACATACTAAGAGTACTAACTTACAAAGACAGTATTAATATTTACTCTAACAGCACTAACTACTTGAGTAAATTCTTCAAAACTTCAGCAGCAGCAAAATCTTCAACTAGCAGTACTAATCTTTAACTGACAGTTGTAACTCTGAACCAACAACAAAAACTCCAAAACTAATATGAAGCCTTTAAATCCCAACAATCCCCCCCCTAAACTTGATATTTACCTTGTCAATCATCAAGTTTCTTCATATGCAACATCTTGATCATGCAAAGGATGTATCCAAACACATCTTTACTTCACATTTCATCTATCTGCTTCTGAATAAACCTAAGTAAGTCAAAAGCAGCTTCACTTTCAGATTCAGCAGTCAATCTCAAAACTAACATCTTCTCAAGAGTTTCTTTTGTAAGTGGATACTTTCTTTCTGCTAGCATGTATAACTCAGTACCATCTTCTAGCGTGTACAATTGTTACCTTATTTATTAAAGTTCTCTTACCATGTATATGTGCTGCCAGTAAGGATGAGGTATCTCTAAGCCAGGCTGCTGTCCATGCTGACTACTCTCAGGCTAAGGAAAGAACGTTGGAAAACCTCCTCATTTGGGCTCGGAACAGAAAGAATGATGTAAGCTTCTCCGTACTCGCCATTAAGCTGCCCTACATATGTACTCATGCTAACTTACTTTCATAAACAAATATCCTTCCAGTCTTTGACCTTCAAATGCAGAGTTACGATTGATGGCATCAGGTCAAGAAAAGGGTGGAACTTCCCAGGTTGCGGTGGTGAAAAGTGTAAGAAAGGTGTTGTAGGGAAGGATGGGAGTTTTTGGTGTCAAGCATGTGAGAAGGCTGTTGATTATCTAGTTCTGAGGTGGTTTGTTAACAAAATTAGACCAGTTTTACATTGAGAAAGTATACCTGACATAGTGAACCTCATACACGCAGGTACCGGCTTGAATTAGATACAACAACATCAGCATCCAAACTCACAATGTAGTTACACGTATCCGATAAAATCAACCATTATAACACTTCATATACATCCTTCAATGTTTAACGGAAACACAATATTACACATTCCAAACAAAAACCGCATTAGAAAAAACTTTCAAGTTTCACAAAGCATAAGAACTGCCATGTATGTCGCAAACGAAACAAAACTTACTACACTAAATATACTGTCATCACATAAATACAACTTATACACCAAAAGAAAAAAGAACTGAACAAATAAATCAAATCTGCTCAATCTGTAAATTAAGGCACACAACCGCCAACTTTTTTACCAGCCTATAAATTACTATTTTCGTAACCGCATCAAACCAACTACAACGTCTGTCACAAACAACAATAAACATAAAGCCGCTGTTCAGTTTGCAACTGGCCTCATACCAACCAATACTCTAAAACATAGCGCCGCAATAGACCAAATTCAGGCACAAAACTACTTCAGTGCAAACATAAACACAATCAAAATCAAATGAACAACTAACTCTTGAGTAATCAACAAACCTTAAATAAAGAAATCCCAAATCATTAAACATAACGTAAACATTATAGAAACTGAAACTACACAAAGAATCATAAACTAAATAACATATTTAGAGCAAAACTGAAGATTAGAAAACACATGATTTTTACTTAATATCATAATATTCATTTCATAGAACATTTATACGATTCATAACATATTCATACCATCTTTACATACTTAACCATAGCTAAACATAACCTTTAACCAAAAGCTTCACAATAAACACAAAATACTAATAACATCATCATCCAACCACAATCAAACCACGTCAGCAGCACCTTCCAAAATATCCACATTGGTCTCAAGTTTCTCAATCTACTCTAATGCATCATTAATCACTTCATTTAACCAATCTAATCTACCCTGCTCGCCCCTCCTTGCATCCTTAGCAGCCAACCAACTGTCATGCACCTATTCTTGATTCTCCATGGCTTCAAACTCAGCCACCACGGTATTGAGTTGAGTAATATACTCCCTAGAGGTAGCAACTTCAGAATGGATACGATCAACAAACCTGCGAATCTCGGCAATCTTTTGCTCCAAAAAGAACTTAGTGTACCTGGAAGGAGAAGTTTCACCACTGAAAATGATGAGATCATCCGTAACTCGCCTTGCAATCACGTTTTAAACACCCTCACCAGCCATTGGAATATAAATCAAGTAGATTAAAAGATAGATAATGAAAATCAACAATTGAAGACAAGATGGAAGAGATGCGATGAAGATATGAGTGAAACTGGGGAGTATATAAAGAAAAATTAACGGTCGAGATTAAAATTAAGACCATCATTACGATGGTTAATCCAAACGACGATTTTAGATACTAATAAATGGCGGTCATTCACACATACAATGTTATATACCCCCACTCCCCAAACTTCAACCCCTCATATTTAAAAAATACACCAACTAAACCCCTAATTCTTTTAAAACACACAAACTAAACCCCCAATCGTTTATAAACATACCGAACTAAACCCAAAGTATACTCAAAAACTAAAACCGTAAGAAACAATTTTTAACGTGCATCCAATTACAGCAAGACAATCACTACATTTGCGGAACATTGTCAACAAAAACGTTTCTATGCTTACAAAAACTTTTATAAAAATAAACACAACCTTCAAAAATATAGGGGCGTTTTAAAATTTTTGAGGAAGGAAATACTTTTAAATTATGGGGGGCTTTTTAAAAAATTTGGGAAGGGAAATACCAAAAATTTTAGGGAGGGAAATACCAAAAAGGAAGCCACAGGTATCGAACCTGTGACCTCCCCTCACACCAAGACCTCAACCATCTCCGCCCTTGGGTCTTTTTCAATTATACCTTGTTTTGTATTCCTCTTATAGACTATCTGTTTTGAGCTTATTTTCTATAATAATTAGTTTTACAAAAATAAGTTTTAAGATTTTGTACTTTTAGTTTTAAAAGTTTTTAAATAATTTTCAAATTAGTTTTTAAATTACTAATTAAGTTTGAATTTTTCAAATTAGCTTTATTGTTTTAATACTTGTTTTAGGTTTTTAATGTGCCTTGATTTTCTTGATTTACGGGAAGGCGGTCAGTGAAGCAAATCATGCATGATGTCATCATTTTTATTGTTCTTCTTATAGTATTAACATTCAAAAAACAATCGAAAATACTAAAGATGTTATGAAATCTGAACTTGTATATTGTGTTCTAGGTTCCACACTACGGGGTTTGTAGGTGACTTTTCATTAACCCATACATGCTCTAGCTATCACATCTATCTCGACTGAGGCTAACCCTCTTTCCACATTTAACGATTATGGCTTTACAAGTGTCAATCTTTACAAGTGTATTCATGGTAAACGACGTATAGTTTGTTGAGAATGTTGTCTACGAGGACGGATACAACCAGTTTGACGAGCTACCTCTATTTTCTATTGGTGTTTTAATCACTTATGATAGTTGTTTATATCTATTATAAGTTGATTTTTAAGGAAAATCTTGACGAACTACACAAACCTCGCCGTAAATACCCAAAACAAGCAATTCGTGATTCGTCACTTTTGCAACCTTGGTTATTATCTAATACTTGAACAAAGTCATATCAGTGAAAGTACACCTAAAACACAATCTTGACAAGGTATTCTCTTTATACTTATTTGTTACTGAGATGATATGTCGTAAGTTATCAAGGCATGAATTAACATTAATGACCTACAAGTGAACAAAAATCTATAAACGAGCTAAAGTAAACTATTAAACATTAAATTATTACACGCATGGATTAGACGATAAACTACAAATGAAACCAAACTAATGTGAACTTCCATAATCGGCAAGACATACAAGGTGATTTGCATGACTTCTCAGTAATCATTGTATAAAGACTATTGCGACAAAGAAAGAAGAGACAACGATGTTGGTCCAAGGTGGTATTTTCATCATCTTCTTTTTACTAAATATGTTATGAAATGTGAACTTGGATATTGTGTTTTAGGTGACTATTCATGCTATAGCTATCACATCTATCTCGACCGAGGCTAACACTCTTTCCACATTTAACAATCATGGCTTTACAAGTATCAATCTTTGATGTAGTCTAACAAACAAGATAAGACAAATTGGATCTGTTGATTCACACAAATACCAAAAACAATCTTCCAACTATTGTTGATTCAAAAGAATACTGATAATCAGGGAACTCTAACAACCGTTGATTCAAACAAATACGGATTATTAAGAGAATCTTAGCAAACCGCCAAGAACAAAGCAAAATCTTTTATTATCAAAACTCAAAGATATCAATACAAAGAAAAGACCTAATATTTATAGGAAAACTAGAGACTTTTTGTTTTCCCTAAATTTATAACTGATTAGAAATTAAATACTTTCCTAATCACAATTTATGATCGATTAATAAGAAATTTATTGTGACTTTTCATTTTCTTAAACCGCATCATTCTCCCCCACTTAAAAAAAACTCATCCTCGAGTTTGCCTCACTCGTCCCTTATACTCGTAGCATCCAAATTTGTATCCCTTGCATCAAATTCTTTTTCTTTATAATGACTCGACCTTGAACCTTGATCGTCTTAAAACCGAACTTATCGACCATGGGTGTAACTTTGAAATATCAATATTTTTTACGAATCAGAAATTTAAACGAACTTTGGCTAACCTTGATAATAATACTTTTTGCAAACGTCACCAACTCAAGTGATTTTGTATTGATGTCTTCATCAAAATCAACATTTAAAGTAGTTTGGATCATTGAAGAATAAAGATCATTGGCCACAACGACGACGTCTTCAATGTTGTCTTCTTTCCCACCAAATCCTTCTTTCTCTATAAATCCTTCTTCTTCCTCAATGACATCTTCGATATCGGTATCATAAACTGGCATCAATGACATCAAATATTAGAGGCCCTTCATAATCGTCACCACCCATACCATAATCTCTCCATTCATCATAAGATGAACCATCACCCTCAAAGAACGGATATTCTAACTCTTCGCCTTCACTTTTCCTTGGAAACATCTTAATCAGGAACTTCGGCTCTAATACCAACTGATGTAGTGTGATAAACGGAATAACTAATTGAATCTGTTGATTCACACGAATACCAGAAACAATCTTCCAACTATCGTTGATTCAAAAGAATACCGATAATCAGGCAAACTCCAACAATCGTTGATTCAAACAAATACCGATTATTAAGAGAATCTTAGCAAACCGCCAAGAACAAAGTAAAGCTTTTATTATTAAAACTCAAAGATATATATAGGAAACCTAGAAACTTTTCGTTTTCCCTAAATTTATAACTGATTGGAAATTAAATACTTTCCTAATCACAATTTATGATTGATTAATAAGAAATTTATTGTGACTTTTCATTTTCCTAAACCGCATCATTAATGATATCAAAGTATTTGGGGTTTAATATGATTGTCAATCTTGATGTGTTACGCATGAAACAAGTTCCAGAATTTCATCTTTTAAATATGTTTAATTTCAGGTCATGGTGACTGAAGTCCTGTTATTTTGGATTTATCCAAGGTAACATACTCTTTACAAGGTAAGGAATCGATCTAGGTTTAGGATCAACAATCTACCAGTTGCAAAGAAGCCCATTCCCAAAGTCATCTTTAAAAGCCCTATTCCAATCAAGGGATGTGTGCTTGGACTAGCTAATGTTGAAACATGGGATAATATTGTAAAGAAATTTTGAATGAGGACACCTGAAAGATGTGCAGACAAGTCAAAGGGGAAAAGAAAGGTTTGATGTTGAAGGCGATGAAAGGATTTCATCATTTAGTTTAATTTCATGTAGTACTCATCTTAAAACAGTATTCTGGTAACATGTTAAGCTAATTTTTGGGCAATCTAACTTGTATTAGCTGATCAAACAATATTTCATGCAGTAATGACTTGTATCTGTTGATGATTGTAATTAATCAAACTTTCTTAGTTAGTTGTTTTAATATATTTTTTTGTATTTTTAGATACGGGTCATACAGGAAAAATTATATACAAGATTATATATTTTGTGATAAAAAAGCTTTTGGGTGTAATGGGTCATTTCATAATAAGCAGCTGTAATCTTCTCAGCAGCTTTAACAATCCAGTAGCATTAACTTTTCCACTGGCAGTTTTAACTTGAACTAGCAGTAGTAACTTTCACTGGCACCATTAACTCCCACTGGCAACATTAACTCCTACTAGCAACATTAACTCCCACTGGCAGCATTGTATTACCAGCAGTAGTTTGGAGAAAAAAATGCAGTTTTGGAGCCAAAATGCAGATTTTTCAAAAATGATATTTTTTTAAATAATTAAATTGTTAATTTAAAAGAATTTGGAGCCAAAATTTTTTAAATCACCTAATTAAATGCATATCAGTTTCCAAAAAAAGAGCCCTTTCATATTCATCATAAACCCTGATTTCTCTCCTAAAAAAAGACTGCAACCAAAATAGAAAAATCAAATCTTCTATCACCATTACTCTCCAAGCTAGAATCATTTTCTTTTACACATTGTTGCTCAAGAGTCATGGAAAATCAATCCGATGTTCAGAATCATTTGGTGGAAATTCAAGCCGATGATCATGATCTTTTGGTTAATTTTGATAATAAAAATGATGATATGTTAGGATATGAATCCGAGAAGTATTTTGATGATGAAGATACGGATGGAACCAACCATGCTAAAGATGCGGATGGAACCAACCATTCAGATATGAAACTAGTTAAGAGGGGCATAACCAGACTATATAAGTTTCGCAGGGAATATGGAACACCTGGTGGAATAAAGATCAAGGTAACCTTTGATGCGTTGAAAAGGGTATCAGGGTTACACAGAGCACTGTTTTCGAGTTTTTTAGGAGATCTGGTTCGTGAGCACATAGGTTTGAAGATTCTACAATGGAAGAAGGTGGATAAAGAATCAAGAGATAAACTATGGGATGAAATCACGGTACATATATACTATTTTTTAACCCAGTACTACATAAGTTTATCTATGCATTTACATTATGTGCAACTAATTAACAACATTATGTTAATCTTTACAGCGATATTTTGATGTTGACTTGACAGTCAGAAAGTTGGTAATTAACAACAAGGTTTTAATTAGTCATCTTTATTTAAGTCTATATGTCATTTCATAATAAGCAGCTGTAATCTTCTCAGCAGCTTTAACAATCCAGCAGCATTAACTTTTTCACTGGCAGTCTTAACTTGAACTAGCAGTAGTAACTTTCACTGGCAGCATTAACTGTATTGCCATCAGTAGTAAACACTTGGCATATATTTCATTGTAGTTCTCCAGCAGTACTAACTTTATACTAGCAATACTAAGTTATACTAGCAGTAGTAATATATTAACTAGCAGTACTAACTATGTACTAGCAGTAGTAACATATTTACTCTAGCAGTACTAACCACTTAGTATCTTTTCCTTGAAGATCATCAGCAGCACTATCTTTACTTGAGCAGCATTAATCTTTAACAGCATCAAGAAGGCTTTTAATCCCAACACTTGTGATTTTGTGTTTTTAGGAGAAATCAGCTAGAGGTAAAATGGCGCGTTCCAAAAATGTTTATCATCATAAAATGGGACGAGGTGGATATGTTTTTGTGAAAGAGAAAATGGTAAGATTACATAATGTTTGTTTTACAAATTGAGAGACGAGTTTGAGAAATGAATCTGTTTACATTGCACAATTTGCACATTTGCATTTAATACCCTCATATTTTCGTTTATCTTGGTTTAACTTTACATGTGTATGCATTTGATGTTTATTAGATCGAAAATAAAGAAATTGAAGCAGATGAAGAACCCCCGCGTGGTATAATGTGGTTGAAAGGAAGGGTAAACAAAGACGGAGAATTTACAGATGATGAGATTAGATCAGTGGGAGATAAACTTGTAAGTTTGACTGCAAATTCTATTATTATGCTTATTTACGTTTAATAACCTATTTCCCATATTTTTGTGCAGAAAGAAGCTGATGACAAGATTAAGGAAGGAACCTTGAATCTTAATGATGGCATTGATTCCATGACAGTTGTGTTTGGTAATGAAAAGGGAGGTTATGCAAGAGGAGTGGGAAGTGGAGTTACATACAAGAGGTATTTTCATCTTCCTCGAAGCAGACAAGCAATTGATGGAAGAATTGAGTTACTTCAAACTCAACTTGATAATGAGAGACGCGAGCGTCAACAAAATGATGTATTGGTTAAGAAATTGTCCACCGAGATGACATAAAAAGATGTATTGGTAAAGAAATTGTCCGATGAGATGACAAAAACAAAGGGAATGCTTAGTCAACTGATTAATCAGTTGGCTGCACAAGGGGTGCAGTTGAATTTGTCATCTCAATTGCAAGTAGCCTCAGATGTAAGCCATTTTTTATGTTGTTAACAATTTCATTTTCTAATGCTAACACCACTGATGCTAATGATAGTAGGCACTGGACATAAACTGACGAGTCAATGTATTTCTTAATTTATATTGCAGGTGACTCTAATGGGCGCTTATGAGGTGGACGGAACTCAGTCAAGTGTTGTTGTACGTGATAAAGATGCGAGAATTAAAAAGAAGTCTAATGGGCTTGTAACTTCGGAAAAGGTAATGGAAATAATGGGTTAAAAACAGTTAAGGATGGCGTAGGTGGTTTCTTTGCATGGCCAAAGAATCAAGTTGTTCTTGATGAGGAGGTACATACATGTGTTTTTTCAACCTACATATATATAATTCTTCATATTTAATTCAATGTTTGATACAAGCGTTTTTTGTTTACTGCAGGTTACACCACCAACTACGATACAAAAGATTAGTGATTACAATTCTGCACCAAAATTACAATCGAAGCGCAAAAGTTATGTCTCTCGTGAAACCATGCAACGACAAGCTAGGACGGGGAAGAGTCATAAGTCTTTAAATTATGGTAGTTGAGAATTTGATTATGTACGACATTACAATTGTATATTTGGTTCAGTTATATACATTCGAGTTATATATATATATATATATATATATATAATGACACAAATTATTGATTTATTATATGTGACTAAAAGATGCACTCACATAATATCGTCACGCTTATCAACATTATTGGTCACTCTTTATTTAATTCGATGTGTGATTAAATATTACAAAATGCAACACAAACTAAAAATTCATGTGACCATTGGATGAAAAATAGTCACATAAAATACACATTTACTTGATTTTAAAAAGCATATGGTCACACTTATTAATACTTTTTGCCACTTTTGGTTAACTTGTGTGTGACTAAATAACAAAAAAACAAGCTTTGTGTGACTAAATGTTACAAATTGCCACACATACTTAAAAATCATGTGACCATTAAATGAACAATAGTCACACAAAATACACATTCACTTGACTTTAAACAACATATGGTCACACTTATTAACACTTTTGGCCACTTTTTGTTAACTTGTATGTGACTAAATTGAAAAAAAATGCTTTGTGTGACTAAATATTACAAAACGTCACACAAACTTAAATTTCATGTGACCATTGGATGAACAATAGTCACACAAAATACACATTCACTTGACTTGAAACAACATATGGTCACACTTATTAACACTTTTGGCCACTTTTGGTTAACTTGTATGTGACTAAATTAAAAAAAACATGATTTGTGTGACTAAATATTACAAAACGCCACACAAACTTAAAATTCATGTGACCATTGGATGAACAATAGTCACACAAAATACACATTCACTTGACTTTAAACAACATATGGTCACACTTATTAACACTTTTGGCCACTTTTGGTTAACTTGTATGTGACTAAATAACAAAAAAACAAGCTTTGTGTGACTAAATGTTACAAATTGCCACACACACTTAAAAATCATGTGACCATTGAATGAACAATAGTCACACAAAATACACATTCACTTGACTTTAAACAACATATGGTCACACTTATTAACACTTTTGGCCACTTTTGGTTAACTTGTATGTGACTAAATTTTAAAAAAAACATGATTTGTGTGGACTAAATAATATAAAACCCACACAAACTATAAAATTCTGTGAACCATTGGATAATAAATAATTCACAGACAAAATACACATTCACTTGACTTTAAACAACATATGGTCACACTTATTAACACTTTTGGCCACTTTTGGTTAACTTGTATGTGACTAAATTAAAAAAATTAGTTGTTGGACTAATATAACAAAACCTACACAAAACATAAATTCATGTGACCATTGGATGAATAATAGTCACACAAAATACACATTCACTTGACCTTTAAACAACTTACCAATTAAAGATCTAAAAATGATCACACTTATTAACACTTTTGGCCACTGTATAGATTAACGTTATGTGACAAAATCCCAAAAAAAACCATGCTTTGTGTGGACTAAATGATTACAAAAGTCACAGCAAACATAAAATTTATGTGACCATAGGAGAACAAGTAGTGCACCTCAAATACATATTTACTTGATTTTAAAAAAACATATGGTCACACTTATTAACACTTTTGGCCACTTTTTTTTAAATTAATATGTGACTAGCTCCAAAAAAACAACAC
This sequence comes from Tanacetum coccineum, assembly GCA_026074375.1. Lineage (NCBI taxonomy): Eukaryota > Viridiplantae > Streptophyta > Magnoliopsida > Asterales > Asteraceae > Tanacetum > Tanacetum coccineum. The sequence goes on from BQNB010008716.1 coordinate 17,883, forward strand.
CCGTTATGTGACTAAATCATCACAAACGTCACATTTATTATATATTCATGTGGCCACAGGACGGGAAATAGTCACACAAAATACACAATTACTTAAATAAATCATCTCAAATGTCACATATATTATAATATATTTATGTGGCCAAAGGATGAACAATAGTTTACTCTCAAAAATAATTCCGTGTGACTATAGAAGGTGTTTACGTCACTAATTCTGATTAAATTCAACAAAACTTGTGCCTCACTTTGCCACACATATTCGGGTTTTTGGTCCACATCTTTTTCATCAAAATAGCCCAAACTCCATAAGTCACGAAGTGTGACCTACATTAGCGCGTACCTTAGTGACAAACACCAAATAAAAACATGTGTGACCCATATGTATCGTCACACACTTTTGGAGTAACCCATACCCATTTTGTACCAGTTCTAATCCCCCTATAATTACACTTTTACAATTTAGAGCACTCCTAACGTCCTTTTAAAAACTCTATATCTGATCGGTCCCACCCCCCCATTCATTATTTATATATATTTTTTTGTTATTAATTTATTAATTACCCTATACTTACATTACCTAAGTTTTTATCAAATCCTATGCTAATTTGAGTAATACCTTTTTACACAAACGCCACCTACTAGACTTTCTAAAAAAAACTATTTACATATTCACATTTCATCGTTTCCATTTATGAAAGTTTATACACCTGCAAACTTTCATATTTCACTCACATGCTTCCTTTCCAATAACTTACACTTCTTATAAACGCTTAACTCTTAAAAACCAAGAATTGACGTAGCAATGCATGCAACACGTCCTTCATTTCCATTATCACCACAAAATGGAATACTTAACACCAAACTCATATGCACACAAAGATAGATAATCATATACTTCTAAATACAATCAAGCCCATATGTAAACCACTTCACCATACATAGAGAACATATAGCTACGCAAGAACATACAAAAAGGAACAGACTTAGGCCATTTCTAAAGAGGTATATAACTAACCTTCATCAAATCACGGTTGTCCACATATCCCTCCTTAGGGAAATCTCGTCCCCAGATTTAACTAGTTGGTTCAACAACACGATCAACAAATAACTGAGGATACTTAGACTTCATATAGTCTCCTTGTCGCAGTCCCCAATGAACTCAGGACAAACACTTTGAATATCCAACGAACTTTCACAAGGGTACTCTACTAACGTTCAAACTCTTAACCTCACAATCCTTAATTTCTACGAGGTCCTCAACAAAACGTAAAGTCTTGTCAATTTTGATTTCATTCAACGGCACATGCAAATTAGCATTCCCCAAACAATTCTTTAAATTTGACACATGGAATGTGTCATGTACACCAATAAATTCCTTAGGCAATCTTAACCGATAAGCTACAGGGCCGATCCTCTCAAGGATCTCGAATGGTCCAACATATCTCAAAGTTGTCTAACTTACCATTTTTCCCAAAACGCATCACACCATTCCACGTGACACTTTTTATAACAACACTTTCGCTCCAACTTTACTCTCATCTTACGTCTACTGTTCGCATAACTCTTTTGACGGTCTCTTACTACTTGGAGCTTTTCCTTTATAACCACTACTTTATCAGTCGTTTCCTGCACCAATTCAGGTCCAATTAAACTACCTTCCCTAATTTCAGCCTATAACACGGGTGACCTACATTTTCTTCCATATAGTGCTTCGAACGAAGCAGCAATCGAATGAAAGTGTGATAACGTTGTATAAGATAACTCAGCCCTAACGGTAGGAGACATCCCAACCTGCCACCAAAGTCTATCACACATGCCCTTAACATATCCTCTAACGTCTGAATTATACGCTCACTCTGTCCATCTGTCTGAGGATGATAAGCCGTGATCATATTCAATCACGTTCCTAAGGCTTTCTGAAATGTTTGCCAGAGATGTGATGTAAACCGTGCATCACGATCCGAAATAATCTACACAGGCACTTCATGACGCGCGACAATTTCATCGGTGTATAACCTCGCCAATTTCTTCGTACTATAATCTTCACGTATTGCCAAAAATGTGTTGATTTGGTCAATCTATCAACTACAACCCATATTGCATCATGCCTACTCCTTGTTCTAGGTAACTTTGTGATGAAGTCCATAGTGATGTTTTCCTACTTCCATTCAGGTATCTCTCGTTGTTGTAATAAGCCTGAAGGCCTTTGATGCTCAGCCTTTACCTTTACACAAGTTAAACATTCGCTAACATAGGTAGCAATATCCTCCTCATACCCGCAACAGTTAACATATCACAAAGTCATATACATCCTAATCCGCTCTAGGATGTATGGAATACCTGGACTTATGATCCTCATCCATAATTATTGTTCTCACACCTTCTACTAACGGAACCTATATTCGATCCATAAAGTACAAACTTTTGTATCCTTTCCTTTTTATCTGCTGATCTAAACCATGTAGTCTTTCTGCGAGTATGTTCTCTTTCTTGAACGCCTCACTTTGGGTTGCCAGTATCATTCCTCTTACTCCATACTGAATAGTCATATCTATCGCTCGAACACGTTTAGGTTTCACTCGTTCCTTCCTACTTAACGCATCAGTCACCACATTTGCCTTACCTAGATGGTAGCGAATTTCATACTCATACTCACATAATATAATTTAAATACCAAAAAAGTACTAACCATCATCTGCCCTAATTTTTCTCATTTGTTGGTCCATATCACCGCAGCATTTCTGCCGGCGCGTTCCTCTACCTTGGGCGCTCATGCCAATATCATTCCTCTTACTCCATACTGAATGGTCATAGCCATCGCTCGAACACGTCTAGGTTTCACTCGTTCCTTCTTACTTAACACATCATTCACCACATTTGATTTATCGAAGCGTCACACAAATCATTCTTCAAGGTCTGGAAAGCCTCTTCTCGTTCTGCGCCCCACTCATACTTCTGATTCCTCTCCGTTAGGGAAGTAAGGGGTTTAACAATCTTAGAAAAAAAAATTACGATGAAACGTAGGTAAGTAACCTGCCAATCCTAAGAATAATCATATCTCGGATGTGTCGTAGGTACTTCCCAATTCTTCACTGCCTCACACTAGTAACCTTAGCATACAACTTCTCCTTCCTCAGTACTTCTAACACTAACTTCAATTGAACTCCATGCTTCTCTTCTTAACAAACGACACTGGTGCTCCCCACGGAAAATGACTAGGTCGTATGAAACCTTTGTCTTGCAACTCTTAAAGTTGTTCAAACAATTCTTGCATTTCTAAGGGTGCTAGACGATATGGAGACTTCGCAACTGGCGTCGCTCCAGGAACTAAATCTATATGGAACTCAACTTATTGTTGCGGTGGTCATCAACAAATCTTTCAGAAACACATCAATAAATCTCGTACGACAGAACTATCACTTAATTTCAGTTCATCTACCTTTGTGTTCATTAAAGTTTTCACAACTCCTTGAGTACGTTCACCATGATCCCGAAGCATCTCATCACCTTCCAACGGTATCCTAACCACCTTCTCATGGCATACTATCACAAACCTCCTCTTGGACAACCGGTCCATTCCCACAATCACATCAAAGCTTCCACGACTCAACGGTATCAACAAACTCCAAGGGTTACGAACAATCGAATAGGATAACAAACGAATATCGAGTCAAAGGCTAGAATGCACATAGCAGATTCCACATATGCAAATAGACGTAGATCAAATGACATAAGAATCCTTTGAAAGAAAAGGATACTATATGCCACGAGTGAAAATCAGCAAACGAAAGAAAATCACAGGTGTACCACGGACAAATGAACGACATAAAAAAAATCAAATTAAATAATAGAAAAACAATGCAGAATTGAAAATATGAGAAAAAAAGATATAAGGGACGAAAGTAAAAATAATTAGACACGTAAAATCTTATACCAATTATCAACTACTTTACTCGTAAGGCCAAATTAATTAATGTTTTTTATAAAAATCATTTAAATAATAAAAAATTTAGCTTAAATTAATCTTGAAAAATTCATTCTGTTGTCATAAAATCTAGAGATGGTGATCTAATGGGGTATCATACCTTACCAACTAAGAAATCTACTTTAAACCTGCTTTTATAATAAAATAACATCTATTTACAAAGATCATTTTTATACACAATTTTTCCCCCAACACCACACAATACTTCCAAAGGTTGTTTATAATTAGACATCAATTATAAAATTTTGTCACTCAAACAAAGTCATCCATAATATCAACAGGGATCGTAAAACAGCGTATATTACCCTAACAGACGAATTTCTAGTTGTTTTGAAACGAAATAAAATACCAAACCATATCTCAAAATAAAATCAAAAAACGAACTCGTAAAGAAACTCATGCAAGATGTTATGTATCCCAAAGAAAATGTATAAGGTTCTTAATCCAAAATCAACGATCAACAGACAAACCTAAAAGCATTGATACTAACACGTCGCCAACGGGTTACGAAAACCAAAGATATACAAAATAAGGGAGTAATGAGTCTACACTATTAGGTTAGAACAATTTAAGCTTAAAATAAACCTTTGATACTCATACGAGTAATCAATGCAACGAAAGAACTAACAAAACACTCCTATATCTGAAAGAGCAGATCCAAACAAACAATCGAGCAACTAGCAACCACAATAATAATAATAATAATACTAGGTATCCACAAATACTATATAGAAGAGAAACTTACTATCTATACAACTCAATTTAACATATCCTCCAATTAGGGTAAGAGAATAATTCCCTACCCATACCACCATCCTTATCATGAATACACATATAAAAAAAGATATTACACTACCACCTTACAACTAAACACAAATAAATGCAATCATGGTCACAAGTCTACGTGTGTGATGCCTTTATAATTATGTTGGCCACCATAATTATAAGTGCCGTCCTCCTTGCCTATCTGGCACACGGAGTATTACTATCTAAGTTTACCTAATTCCATCATAATTCACATATAAGCACATATACCACATTGTACATCTTAAACCACTCCAACTGAACACATAAATGATCCTCCATCAAATAACTAGTTACTTATATCAAAATAAAATCGAAATGACATAAAGGAACGAAAGTCTCGCAACAATTCCCAAAATACGAAATATCCAAAAGAAATAATCAATAACAACATGACGAGGTAAAGGCGGGATAAACTAAGCTGGCCTCCTTGGGTTTGACTTGCCTCCGGTAAAAATACCCAACTCTGTGGTCCAGCCCTATATACGCCATTTCCGACAAACGATTAAACTATCCTGAACTCCTTCGGGATTCACAAGAAGGATACTTATAAACGCTTAAGTTCCAGTTGGGAAAACGGTTCCCCAACGAGACTTCTTACGGGTGGGGGAAAACATAGCTAAGATACTTAAGAAAGTAATACATAACATCTCAGAAAGTAGCAAAAAATACCTAAAATGACAACTTAGCAAAAACGAAGATAATTAGCTATGTAAAAATAGAGGGGAAGCATTGCAGTTATAGCATTAAACACTTAAGCCCTAAATGCATCTACATGAAGGACCCATAAGTTATAGTCTAGGCTCAACCACCTACTTCTTTATAACCATTGGCTCTAATACCAATCTGTCACACCCCGCCAAGGCAGAAACGTGAGGCGCGACAATAAAAGGAATCATCACAACACATTGGCATCTATATAGAGAAACTAAAACATGCATAAAATACAAGGTATAGACACGCAGTGTCATGAAAATACCCAAACATATCAACAAAATCCAAAAGGCATCTGACATTGGAATGAAGGCAGTTCATGTCAACGTCATGACATGCAAACATTCATACACCCTAATAGAGCAAACAAATAACATTCATCATCCAAACAAATAACGAAATCTAGATAACTAAACTTCGTCAGCTGCCTACGGTCCATCTAACCACTTTTTCTAACTTTAACCTCATCCTGCTGAATACCTGAAAATGATGCTTATACGTTAACCAACGGTCGGTGAGAAACATAGTTTTTTCAAGACACTTAAAACATAATTAAACATATCACATCAATTCCAAAACAGTTAACCAATTTCTATGCGATTATAAAACAATACATTTGTATGGCAATTATGCTAACTAACATACAAGCTAACATGCAATTCAATCTAATCAACAAGTCGAAACACCAAGCAGGCGACCATCAATCGCTCTCAAGATCATACAAGTCCCTGTGGTTTTCCCCCCTAGCCCAGGCCATAGATACCCGCAAGTAACCCTCCTGACTAGGCCACATTACCTTCCCCTAAACAGGCCATGGATACCCGCAAGTAACCCTCCTGACTTAGTCTACACATCGATATCTCATCACATAACATGTAGTACATAACGCATATCACACATAATAGTCCATGCATTTACACTAACACATAATCACAGAAATTTAAAACTCATTTCAACACTTGCATCATTTCCATCCCATGTTTAAAACGCAATTAAAAGTAGGACTATGTAACTCACCTGATGCTCAGCTACTTGACAGAATCATGCTCACAGTCTAAACACAACAAAAGCACAAGTTACACTAGGTTAGGCTAAATGCCCCAACCAATGTAACAACTATATGATGGACTTCTAAACCTTATACTAAGTTTATAATCCTTCAAATACATCTCCCATATCATTTTCATACCCTATATAACCTTAACCATTAACTTCCAATTTCACCGTTTCTAACTGAATTTTGTAGTCACTTTATGACCCCAAATAAAATACTAAAACACCTAATTGATGGTTCTCCTTACATATAATATCTCCTTAATGAGTTGTGAGCTACTATGAGTTTTTAGAAAAAATAATACTAAGTGGAACTATTTTATAAAAATTCATCATTACAAAGTACTCAAATTTGGATCTGAACACACACCAAAAAGTTTGATTTTCTTAAAAATACTTAGACAAAGAATTTGACTTAGCCATTTTAGCTGGAGTTAACAGACACATGAAAGATGATCTTTGATGTTTGGTTAATCCAAATTCCACTTTTAAGTAGGGGTTTTACTCCCCGAAATCAGACCCAAATCTGACCCGAATTAGCAGTTTTGACAACTTTTCTTATGAAAATCATTAGACCAACTTCCCGACCTTGAAATCGTTTGAGACCAGAATTTTTGAAAACTAGACTCTCTGAACTTATTCATAGGCTTAAGAAACAAGATAAAACATATAAACACTTCTATCATGAGATATCAATCAAACAACACGACCCAAAATTCTGCCCAAACCCTAACTCCTATTCCAACGCGTTTTAGACCTAAATATTTACACCAATATGTTCCTAATTAAACCCTAAACACTCTAGCATGATTAATACATCCTTAATTACAAAAGTTTTTAAAACCCTAATGATCCACCATATTAATTGTTACATGATTTAAAGAAAAATAAACAACTAGGGTTTACGAACATACCTAAATCCTTGATTCTTGAAACACTAAATCACCAACTTGATCTTGATAAAAAAAATCTTTTTTTTCTTTCTTCTTGGGTTCGACCGGCCACAAAAAAATAATAAGGGATGAGAGGTTTTGTATTCATAGTGTTTACAAAAGAGTTTGGATAATTACCAAATAAATCCCACTTAGACTAAAATTGGTTTTCTTTTCCTTCTTTTCCTCCCCAAACCGTCGACCCTTTTCTTTCTTTCTTTTTTTATTATTTTTTAATTATTATTATTTACATAATTATCCTCTAATTTTGATATTTTATAAAACCTTCTTTTAAATTAAAACTAGTTTAAATGACTATAAATAAATTTCATTTCTAATTTTATTTTACTAACTTAATAAAACTAAGTTCTAACTAACTAAATTACTAGACCTAAATCTTACTCCTACAAATCATTAATTCTTAAATACGTACATACATAATACTTACACAAAATAATACATACACACATAAAATTATACCACCATTTTCATTGTCACTAAAATGTAAATAAAATGAAATACCCATAACAACCATAAACTCAACCACAATGAGACGATCACGCTCCATGGATTGGTAGTCAAACTCACATAAGATTACATAAACACATAATTATCATAGCACATAATGATGTTCAAGTCAATACTGATGGTTTGACTAACCTACTCAAGGCACAGTTGTCACAACCTGCCCTATAGCTTCTAGAAGGGGGTTTTGGAATCAATTTTGGAGATAAGGGATAAGAGTTGTATTGTGATAAGGAATTGAAGGTATTCTAGTTTATCTAGAACTAGGGTTTGGTGCCTATATAAACACCCACCCCTAGCCTCACAATTGACTTATTCACACGTCACACGCCACACATAAATTACATATGACATATAATTAATCAATATAACAAAATGTTTTCTTTTTCTCCCTGGGTCGGCAAAACAAAAAACCACATCTTTTGTTTCATTCTCAATATTAATATAGTATATGCATGTATTGAAGTTATGCATGCTATACAATTAATATAGCAGCCTTCTCCTTTTTTTTGTTTAAGCAGATTGGTACGTATATTCTAAGCATATTCGAATCGTGTTTTAAGCAACTACTACAACACAAGATGTTTGGTAATCGTGAAGAAACGACTAGCATTGTTGCGTACTTATTTGACGTGTTGTGTATGCAACCATAGAGATGATAATTTAATCACTAAAGATTTCCAGATCAAGATTCTCGTTTAAAATTGAAACTTTTTGTCATTATAAAATTGTTAGTGTATTTCTTAGTTTAAATATGTCTGATAAATATCTTGATATCAAACAAGATCCATCTACTGCGTACTCTTATCTAATTGTGAGCTAGTTTATAAAAACCTAACGAGATTCGAGAATCATAACAAACCTAACTATTAATAATTAACAACATGTTATCTTAAACATAAGGAGTTTCCTACTTTCCAATATTTCACAAAAACCATTTCGCTAGCTTTCAACAAAACAACATAAACACTTGGGTCACCACGTTGCCACGCACAAATGAACAAGAAGAAGAAGGAGGGTCCAAGAATTTTACTTACATGTGAGAAGAACAAGCTAATTAAACAAGGATGAAAGTGTAGAGATGAAATATTATGAAAAACCTAATATCTTTAGGAACCCAAACAAAATTCTTGCAAGAACTCTTGAAAATGGATGAACTTAATCTTCCACACACCTTAAAAACCCTTGAAATATAGTCTTGAATGCTTGATATTTAAGAGAAATGAAAGAGAAAGAAACCCTTAAAGGGTGTTGTTTGCCGCGGCTACCACAAAGAAAAGGAGAAGAGGAGAGAAAATTTTCTAGTGTGTTTTTCTTAAAGAGAAGAAATGTTGAGAGAATGAATAAAATACCATGCACCTAGACCCTTTATGCATACACACAAAATGGCATCCAAGGTTTAAGATAATATCTAGTGTACCAAGGGGGAGAAGTTAGCAAATTTTGGTGGATGTTGTTTTAGCTACGCGCGGATGACGCAAGAACTACAAAGGGGGGGGGGGGGATTTTGAATTTTCATAGTGGAAGATTCTAGTCTTTGATTTAATTTCAAGCTTGCACTTAAAAGTTAGATAAAATGATGGATTCCCGTAAAATGAAAACGTAATTCTTTTGATAACAAAAAGTTAAATTAATTTAAACGTACTCTCGCAAAGTAAAACGCGACTGTCTACGGATGTTTTTTAGTTTCCCGCAGGAAAACTTCCCGGTTAGAGGTCAAATCATCATGTAATTAAATAAAGTCAAACTGACATACAAAAAAGTCAAAGAAGATGACCTAGAAAATTACGGGGTGTGACATCCTTTCCTCGTTAAAGAGCTTTATCCTCAATGTTTAAGCCGTGATATTCGGTATCGTTACGGGTTTTGAAAACATATGCGGGTATTTCTTTTGAAACTGATCTTCACGTTCCCAGGTGAACTCGGGACCTCTTCTCGAGTTTCATAGGACCTTGATGATCGGAATACGACTTTGCTTCAGACGTTTGACCTCATGATCCATGATCTCAATGGGTTCCTTAATAAAATGAAGCTTATCGTCAATTTGATTTTTCATCCAATAGATAGCATGTAATCGTTAGTTAAGCATTTTATTCAGATTTGATACGTGGAAAGGTACTAAGGACACGACTTAATTGATTTTGGAGAGTTTCGAGTTGGTAACAATGCTTCCATTTTTGGCAAAATGCTAAAAGGTCCCTATATAACGAAGAATTCAGCTTTCCCCGTTGCCGAAATTATCACCCCTTTTCCATGGTGACACTTTTAACATATCCTTATCTCCCCACATGGAACTTAAGGGTTTTTGTCTTACGTCACATAACTCTTTTGACGGATCAAGGGCGGCTGAATTTGGCTCCTAATTTGAGATAATCTTTTCAGTGTCCTCATGAACAATCACTGACCATGAGCTTACTTCTCCAACTTTAGCCTAGCCCAGATGGGTGATCAAGCACTTACGACCATATATGCTTCAAATGGTATACCTTAATGCTCATTGATACTGTTGTTGTATGAAAAATATCCACTAATGGTAGGTGTGTATCCCAGCTCTTTTCGAAATCAATCACACATGCACGTAACATGTCTTCTAACGTTTGAATGGTCCTCTCACTTTGACCATCAGTCTGTGGGTGATAAGTTATACTCATATCCAGTTGGGTACCTAGAGCTTTCTGTAACGACTGCCATAAATAAGATGTAAATCTGCCATCACGATCGGAGATGGTCAAGACTGGCACCCTATGTCTCGAGACTACTTCTTTCAAGTAATGTCTCGTCAATTTCTCCAACAAGTCATTTTCCTTCATGGGCAGAAAATGAGCATATTTGGTGAGGCGGTTAACGATTACCCAAATCGTGTCTTGACCAATCGACGTCTTTGGTAACTTAGTAACGAAGTCCATAGTAATCATTTTCAATTTTCACTGGGGAATCTCAGGTTGTACCAATAAACCAGACGGTTTTTGACGTTTGACCTTAACCTTGGCGCATGTTAGACACTTACTGACATAGGTGGTAATTTATACTTTCATGTTAGGCTACTAGTACAGCTTCTTCAAGTCATGGTACATCTTATCCGATCCAGGATAGATAGAATACTTTGACTTATGCGATTCGTGCATAATCAAAGCTCTTAAGTCACTAAAAACCTCTATCCCAACGCTTGTTTTTCAAACACAATAGCATAACGTTCCATCCGACCAGGTTAGAGCTTCCTCATCATATCAAACAAGTCTGTAGTTTGAAAATCTCTTCATCCTTCTCACCCACTTGAGCATTCAAAATTTACACAGGAAGATTCAAACCGATATGTCAAAACTACAGGCTCGACCTTTACGTGGCTTAAGGCTTTCCCTCCTAGGCTCAATGCAATCGCCACTACGTTTGTCTTTCCTAGATGGTAACATATCTCACAGTCGTAATCACTTAATAGTTCCAACCATCGATGTTGTCTCATGTTTAGCTCCTTCTGATCAAGAATATGTTGCAAACTCTTGTGATCAGTGAACACAACACACTTCATGCCATACAGATAGTGTCTCCAAATCTTTAAATCGAACATTACTACTCTAAGTTCTAAGTCATGTGTAGTATAATTCTTCTCATGAATTTTTAGTTGGCGTGATGCGAAGGCTATGACTAGGGGTGTTAATGAGTCGAGCTTTTAATGAGCTACTGGAGCTTGAGCTCGTTTAACTCGATCCGAGCTTGAAAATAATCGAACTCGAGTCAAGCTCAAACATAAAATAATGCTCGATTAGTTTCACGAGTCAAGCTTTCAAAAACCAATATTCGGCTCGGCTCGTTTGTAAACTCGTCTAGTTTCTCGAGTCGAACGAGCTAAACGAGCTAATCAAGTCAAACGAGCTAAACGAGCTAAACATCTAATTTTTAAAATAAAATCTAGATTTTTTTTAACTAATACGTCAATTTGAATCCAAACCAAATATTATAAATATATGGCAAACTTCACTCATAATATTTATTAACTTATTAACGCTTAATGTTTTGAAATTATACATGCTTGTGTTTTGGTTTTATAACTCCCTTGTTTCCTCTCTTTTGTATCCTCTTTTCGATGTGGGATTCAAAAAAGTTACCCTTATATTTGTGACAATAAAAAATACAAATACTACAAATAAGTAGGTATAGAAATAATACTCTGTATTAACAAACTATTACCACACTTTAAACATCTACATAGTTCTGTATCATTACTTTATATGTTTTTATATCAAAAATGTATGTCTATTGTGTAAGAAAAAATTAGGGTATCAATTTTATGTTAACTTTTAAATATTTAAACTCTTAGCACCCGAGATAAAGTAAATTTTTAAACAATCAAGTAATCTAAAAGTTGAACAAAGATTTCCTCATTTAGCTAGTTCTCAAAGATGTGACATATGATCGCGAACCTCGGGGTGACATCGAAGTGTATGAACTCATGTGCTTGACAAAATAATCACAAACAAACATACGCATATTATATGGAGAAAATTTATAAAATGAACACGTTAAAGTATCGTTTTATGAAATGAATGGCGTATATAATATTTACGAAAATGAACGGCGCATCTAGCTCCATGCTTACAAACATACCCAAACACTAGCGCATTCTAGGAGCATTTTAAGTGCATATATGCTAAAATACAACGAGGAGGTTCCCACTCATATTCAACATGTATGGTTTCTTTAATGTATCAATGACCTTCAAGTTCAGGAACAACCATAACCAGATTATCACTAACCATTACAAGCATCATTTTCGATCAAGATTCTTGCATAACTGCTCCTACCTCATGATTCCAAACACATGGAGTTCGTATATGAGTATAGAATCATTGGAGTATCTATTTTGTGGCGATCAAGCTTAACCCATATGATGTATACGCAACCAACGATACATCATGGAACTTCGCCCAAATGGGAACTGAAAATTCTTCTTTAAGAAGACTCATGGAGGGAGACAATTTATTTGAGACTCCTCGAATCATCCATGGACCATCCTTAAGCACCGAATCGACCCCCTCAGTAGATGAGAACTTAAAAAAGAAAAATCCTTTCACCATTGTTATTTTCTTTAAGCCATATTTCTCCTAATTATTCCGTACAAACCATTCCACTACAAGAAAAGCAAGCTTTTTACCAATGAAATACCCATAAAAGGAATTTTTCATCCTATCACTTACCTCATTAACCGAAGCCAAAGGTAACCAAACATCATAGTCATCATCAATTGGCACATTAGCATCAAGCTTCTAAAGATTATCCTTAGTCAAAGACGTAGGGCTAAGCTTATTAGCGTAAGATATAGGGGTTTCTTTCATAGCAGATTCATGACCAACCTCAATAGGATTGCTATCATTACCCAAAGCACTAGTTGTATCAGGCATACCACTAGAAACAACATCATTGACCTTAACAACTTGACCAGTAGAACCAACAGTAGCGGTATTACCCTATTTTTAACCTCCATCATGACTGCGTGTTGTACCAGTAGCCTCACTCAACTAAGGAAAACCATAATCCGAACTAGAACCAATCATCACAGGTACGTTACTCTTCTTCTTCGTACCAATATCTCATCCCGAATCCAAAAACCCATACTTAAACATTGAAACATGCAATGAACAGCCAAAACAAAAAGAAACAATAAGCGTTTAATCTTCACTTAACTTATTTGTTCCCTTAGACTCATTTTAATAGTAAGTGGGAACCTTGTGATTCTCCAATTGGGGAAGACTCTTTCATTGTAATAAAGATTGAGAACTCACGATCATTATGTATTTATTCTACTATTTTAATTTCCGTATATATTATTTGTTTTCTCCTTTCTACCCGTTTGCTATCTGTTTTATTCTTATATGATTCAATATGACCATTGTTTATATACACCATATTTACTTTAAATAAAACAGCATTTAACTATCTTAAACCGTTTAAAATTAAATGAATATTCTTGTGAGTTTTAGAGGATGATATGCTAGATAAAAGTGAGAATGTTCTATGATCAAGATGCACATCATTTGTGAGTTGATATTATGATTTGTGATAAATATATATATTTAAATTTTCAACAACAAAAATATGTTGTCTGCAAAGAACTCATTCATCGACTTTAAGTGTTGTATACATTGGACATCATTGTAAATTTCATCTTCCTTGTTTCTTCGCAATTTAATATCTAACGAACATTATGTTTTTAACCTTTTCATCATTATATACATTTTTTATTATTTGAAACTTGAATTTTTGAAGCTAGCCTGTCTATCAGGCGGGGCTTGAAGCTAATTAGGTAGATATAAGTAATAGATAATACTATAATACTTAAAATGACGAAACGACAAATATTATTTAAGTCGTTTTTGGTAAAAAAAAATAGAATAATAGGCATTTTATAGTCTAATGACTATTTTTTACTTATTTACTCTAGGCGTTATATATAGATAGTCATATGCTAAATATACTAAACATTTGTTAATAGCTAGATGTACAATATGAAGTTAGTAAATAATATTCTTTATCTAAATTAACCAACCTAATAAATTAATAATTTAGCATCATACATAAATAAAATGTTTCATTGGAATATATTTTCTATTTAGTACTCTTCATTACTTGAAAAATAATAAGATCGTTATCTTTACATATATATGTTTATGTTTATACGTGTAGAAGAAATACGCACCTCACAAAGTAGTAATTCCATCCCACATTGGATGAGATAAGAAAGTAGCCTCCATGGGTATCGTTATAAATACAAAAACCTGTAATGCGAAGTGATTACTTATTCAACATTGGAGGCTCTAAATTCTTTAGTAATGGAATTTGAGTAAAAAAATATTATTGAACATATTCAACTCAAGGTTTAAAACTTGTTTGTGCTTACAAACGAGCAATAATCTAGCTTAGGCTAAGTAAAAAAGTAATTGCTCGAGCTTACAAACAAAACCTTGGGCATGAGAACAAAAATCTTAAATAACTAATCGAGCTTCGAGCTCGAGCTCGAACAATAAAAAAATATTCGATCTCGAGTTCGAGCTAGATTTTAAAAAATTACTCGAGCTAGAGCTGAGTATTAGTTAATCGAGCCCAGCTCAAATATGCTGAAACTTGACTCGGTTCAGATCGTTAACACCCCTAGCTATGACCTTCTCTCTTTGCATCAAAACCGCACCTAATCCTTTGTGCGAAGCATCGCAGTAGACCACGAAGTTCTCACTACCTTCGGGTAAAGCCAAAATTGGTGCACTACACAGTTTTTGTTTCAACATCTGGAAAGCAGCTTCCTCCTTTTCTCCTCAATCAAACTTCACACTTTTCTAAGTCAGCTTCATCATATGCTTATCGATCTTTAAGAAACCTTCGATAAATTGTCGGTAGTAGTCGGCAAGACCTAAGAATTGATGAATCTCTGTAGGTGTCTTAGGTGATGCCAAATCTTTGATTGACTCAATCTTCGCAGGATCAACATGAATGCCTTCACTATCAATCACGTGGCCGATAAATTATACTTTTGGGAGCCAAAATTCACACTTTGAGAATTTAGCGTACAATTCCTCCTTCTTAAGTAATTCCAGGATTAGCTTAAGGTGTTCCTCATGCTCCTTCTCATTCTTGGAGTAAATCAAGATGTCGTCTATGAATACTATCACAAACTTATCTAGATACAGCTTGTACACCCGATTCATCAGATTCATGAATACAGTCGGTGCGTTGGTTAGTCCAATAGGCATAACTTGGAATTCGTAATGACCATAGCGTGTTTCGAACACCGTTTTATAAATGTATTCCTCTCAAAATATGAGTTAATGATAACCAGATCTTAGGTCGATCTTAGAGTAGACACTCGACCCTTGTAGTTGGTCAAACAAGTCATCAATCCTTGGGAGTGGATATCGGTTCTTCACGATAAGCTTGTTCAATTCACAATAGTTGATACACATCCTAAAAGATTCGTCCTTCTTTTTGACAAACAAGACCGGAGCTCCCCAAGGTGAAGAACTAGGTCTTATGAATCCTTTGTCAGAAAGTTTCTTCGCAACAGAGCTATAACTCTTGCAACTCAATTGACTAAAGCTATACGGGAACGTGCCACAGGTGCATAGCACCAGGAACAAAGTCGATTTAAGTTGACTGTCGATTCGGTGGAATTCCTGGAAGTATTCAGGAAAAACTTTAGGAAAATCCCGTACGATTGGTACCTCTTCAAGTCGCTTCTCTTCCTTGTCTTTGGTTTTCTTCTCCTTGACTTGTTCCAGAAATACATGGCATCCCTTTTGAATATAATTCTGGGTCTTGGTGCACGAGATGAGGCTCAATCTTGAATTACTTGCACTGCTACTTCCATCTCTATGAATCATCAACACTTCATTTCCATATGGAATCCGAATAACCTTCTCGTCACATCCGATCAACACGTGATATTTTGACAACCAATCCATATTGATGATGACGTCGAACTACCAAGTTCTATGGGTATTAATTCTACGTTGAACGGATGATTTAGAAAATTCAGTGTACAATCTCAAATGATAGTATCGGCTCCTAAGATCTTTTCGTCGGCTGACTCAATAGAGTACTTAGTGTCTAAGGTAGGTGGGACAATGCCACTTAGAGGGCTAAACTCAGTGGATGTGAAGCTTCAATCAGCTAGGCTCTATGTACTTGCAATAATTGCATCCTTTGCTTTAACTTCTGGTTTATTAGAAGTTTTGTCGGTACAAGAATCTCATAATCTTCATAATTATAACTTACTAAAAGATAAGTCAATTAAAGAAACTCTCCTAGTTTTCTTAGTTATAAACCAATTAGGAAGATAAATTCGTTACGTTCTAAAATCTTACAATCCATGATTTTTCATGTCTACTAGGAGCGTGACTCAGTCTTTCGGTTGAGGGTAGGGTGTCCCCATATGATACGGTTGAGAATATTCTACTTAGTTGCGGCGCCTACTAATACGAATACAAATGACAGACACAACTCATGTATACGCACGCAAAATATCCGTAAACATAAACACAATAGAATCCTGTTGAAACTATAAAGAAGAGAAAGGAAAATAGAAATGGAAAGTATGGATAAATTGTCAAAGTTTTATGGCGACTACTCCCAGCACAACATGGTCCTTCTTGAATTTGACATAGGTGGCCAGACTATGTGTAATTTAGAGACTAACGATGAAATGCTCATTTCGTCAAATTAGTTTATGTCTAAATTGTTACGTGGTAAAAACAATATAGTTTATAAGGTATCAAAATGGTTCATAAGGACGAATACAAGATAGTCCATATAATGACACAAGGTATTTTATAAGATAGCATAAAAATAGTGTAAAGAGGTGGATAACAAAATTAAGTTTTATGAGAAAAATCCACGTGACATTTTATAAATAACGCAATAGTAAGTAATTTTATATTATTGAACGAAGTGTTGACAACATAGTTTATAAGTGACGACGAAATAGTTTATAAAAGTCGACAAAATAGTTTATAAGATGAAAACAAAATGATTTGTAAGATGACATCAAAATAGCTCTTGAGATTGTAGCAAAATGATTTATAAGACGATAGCAAAATAGTTTTTAAAGTGATAGTGAAATGGTTTATAAGACGGTAACAATTTAAGGAGTGTAACTGACAGAATCGTCATGACACATAAGTTAATAGAGGATTTCAAATCAACCGCACAATACAACGAAATTCATTTGGAAAGTACTGGTATAAATCT
Source organism: Tanacetum coccineum (assembly GCA_026074375.1). NCBI lineage: Eukaryota > Viridiplantae > Streptophyta > Magnoliopsida > Asterales > Asteraceae > Tanacetum > Tanacetum coccineum. The sequence goes on from BQNB010008716.1 coordinate 35,627, forward strand.
CAAGGGGATATGGTCTAAGAATGCTTCGACTTAGGTTTCACTAGGCAAGGCATGAAAATCTCTCCTTAAGCATCAACATCATCTTTGACAACGTTAGAGTTCTCGCGAGATTTTACCTTCCAAATCCGGTTTACACAGTTCAACTTGTGAACCATCATTCTTGTAATGTCTTGTCTTTTCACACTCATAAAGGGACCATCAAGGTTTTTTCTAATTATATGTCAATGATTGCTCTCTAAGTGTTATCGATATAGGTGTCCTACAATCTCTTGTCATATGACCAACTCTCTTGTAGTTATTGCATTCCATAGTGCATGGCCTAGTGTGGTGCAACTTGCACCGATTTTAGAAAGGCAACTTTCCTACATATCCATTATTGTTAGCTGGTCTAGCAGTGAAAACTCTCATGACCTTTTACACGGTTTGTTTTTGTTGGGTTGGTATTTCTGCACCATTTGCTTCCTAACGTATGACATGATCCATCAATTCGTGAGCCATACGGATTTTTGTCTCATAGACATCAATAGCTTCAATATCATTAGCAGTTTGTTGGGTTACAATATGCTCGATCCTCGCGAAACTCATTCCTTGTCTCGTTGATGATATTTTCTTCCAAAATCAAACGAAGTAAATAAAATAAAATAAGTCAAGTTTCAAAAGTCATGTTTCCAAAATGGAATGTTACAAGGTGATGGGTTAAAGTTGTGTTTGAATTAATCTGCATGTTTCTACAAATGACAAGAAGTAAGAAAGATTGGGACGTTATGAGGTGACGTAGGTGTTTCAACAGTATGGGGCGAGTGTTTAACTCGCATTCAGGTTCGGATAGTAAGGTAACGTAGGGTCGGCAGACTGTGACAAGTTTTGATGTTATGTAAAATAAGTAAGTATGAAACTCATGAAAAAGTTTTAAGATCATCATATCACTTCACGATGTCTTGGGAAATTTTGAGAGGACCATTATGCCACTACACAATGTCTTAGTAATGCTTAGAGACATTGTGTTACTCATAATGTCTTGGAGGCGAAGTCTATTATTTATATAAATAACTTTTATATAAAAACAATAGAAAATCTATGTAAGGCAAAATAAGCGTAAGGTAAATGTAAATGCACATATAGGCAAAGATAAGGCATGCATGAATAAGGAATAAAATCATGTAAGGATCACGTACTGGTTATAGATCGACCATACCTAGTATATACTACCTGGTTCTTTATAACTTTGGCTCTAGATACCAATCTGTCACACCCCCAAAATAGGTCTTGTTAGAATAGGTATCCGGGGGCATAACATCAAGAAAAAAAAAAAAATTTAAAAGCCCCCCTCCAATTCAAAAGTATATAGAGAAATGCCCACTAAGGGCATTTTTGAAAATCACACTCGTTACAGTGACAAAATATAAATAAGATATACACATCATCCTAAAGAAATTTAAGGTTTGCGAAAGCGTAACATAAGTTTGATAAATAGACAACGAGAATGAATAAAAGAAGTCTTGAAATAAGGTAGACACATAGCACATAGACTTCATAAAGCACCTTGAGGGAATATCCAAATTAAGCACCTAAAAACATTGCTTAAAACGTCAACAACAGTTAGTGAATTCATAGGTTTGATTTAAACGTAAGCGTTGGACCACAAGTTTCAAAACATATGTGACTATTATAACAGATACAATATCACATAAAATAATTTACATTGCCCTAAGCCATGACACAGAGGCTCAATAAGTATGTAGTATTATAACGTAAAGCTTGTCCTAACAGGTGTCCAAATCAAAGACCACCTAACGTTCCGACATGATATACGTCCGTTGGCCTGTACAGTCCGTCAAGTACCCGACCACTAAGAATCACCAAACCCGGACGGGGGCTATTAGTCTCAATAGATCTATTTATAACACTCGCGCTCACTTAACCAGTACGGTCGGTCAAGAAATTAATAGTTCATGAAAGTTTGGGCAATAGTAGTTTGTACGCTACTTAGGCAACACGTAAACAGGAAAGAATAATGCAAAGTACTTGTGTCCAGTTTTAAAAGCAAGCAATGCTCTCACCCCAAAGTAATAAAGCAGTTGTAAAATAGTAGAAATGTAGGACTATGAACTCACCTTAAGTAACGATGAGCAAAGATATAATCAACGAATGAAGCACGGAAATCGAGAAGTCCTAATCGCGACCTAAGAAAATGACGTGACTTAGGAAAAGAGTATATATACGAACGACATAAGAATCACTCATAGAACTCATAGATTCCCCGTGTGTTTGTGTCTTAGTTTCGTTAATAAAAACGTGACTCTACGAAGAAAATATATTTTTAGTTTAATTACGACATTTCGATGAAAACTTACTATTTTCAGAAACTTGCTAATTTTGGAAAGTTACTATCTTAGGAAAGTTTAAAATCCCCGGATGTTAATACCGTCCTCTAATGTTTGTTAAGTCCGATCCTACAACGAAACACACTAAGCAAGTCCTAAACGCCTACTTCCTATTTTTAATCCATTAGTGTATTTATTTAAAGATTTTCTATTTATATAAAGTACAAAAATTCTCGAAATATAGATTTGAAATTATTATTAACACTCTACCCATATTAATATGAAGATACCATCAGCTTGCTAATGATTTCAAAGCTCAATCGGACTCAAAAACGCTTAAAACTCGTATTTAACTTCCAATCAGCAAAGACACTTTGACTTTTTTCGGAAATTTTTATCTAACTTTGACTTAGATTATCTCTCTCTTCTTGCACTTTTAAGCTTAAAAACCTCATGATACATTTAGTAAAACATCATTTTGGACAACTTTCATGTTTTATACTTAAGCCGAAACGGACTCGAAAGGGGTCAAATCACCCGATTTTGTTTCTGCACAAAAAGTCAAAATGACAGCTTTTGCTAAAAACATTTTCAACTTCATTTGGCTGTAACTCCTTCGTTACAAGGCCGATTGTTACATGATACAAAACACCTTTTCGGGGGGTCGAGGATGATCAAAGAAAACAAGATAAGCCATGGTGTTCTAGTGAGAGAAAGGAGAGAGAGGGTGAAAGAACTATGTGTTTATTAGATTAGAAAAAACAAAATAATAATGAACTTCCACCAACCCCCCATGGAGAGACATAGGGGGTATTTATAGCCTATACTAAAGCTAACTATACCACATATACAATAATAGTCCCTGCGTTTAGCAGTTGTTCTATAGCTAGTCTAATTCACGTATAAGATGCCAGCTTCCCTAAAAAGTGAGGCTAACAATCTCCCTCCAAGATGGTGTCACACGTAAATTGGTTACGATGTTTCCAACAAGCTAAAATAAAGCAAAATGATAAGAATGAAGTCCAGCATTCTTTGAGATTATCTTTAATGACCTTGATCTACTTAAATACTCCAGCTTTTATTTCTTCAGCTTGTAAAATCTAGTTGAGTTTTTACTCCCTCCCAACTAGTAGGCTCTTTTTTCTTCAGCTCCCTCCCAAACAGACACCCTTGAGACTGATTAAGAATCAATGCAGAAGTCTTCTTAAGGACCTCCTTTCTCATTTAGGATACACTATGGGAGGGATGATATCATCAACATCGTCTCACTTAGGAAGCATTCCAGTCCCAAAGTACACACTTTATCCCTTTTCTGAAGTTCCCGAAAAGACATGGTATGACTTGCTATCATCATACTCATGTGTACATCTTATAACCGAGTACATACTTATTCACTTTCTGAAGGTTCGAAATTAAACGTACACCAAAATCAATTAAGACCCGGAAATGCACTTTTCTCCCTCTCAGAAAGACATGGTAAGACTTGCTACACCAAAGTCAACAAAATCCCGAGTGTAAGCAATTTATCCCTCTATGTAGTCAAAATGGTAACATCAAAGTCAACTAAATCCTGGAAGTATACATTTCTCCCTCTAGGATGATGACTAACTGGGGAATCATCCAACTCATGTGTACATCATATGCTAACTGGACTGCTTACTTAGCTTCATAACCCGTGATTTCATAAGCAATACTCTGTGAGAAGATGTCAAATCATATTCTCTTAACAAATCTTTCTTGATCAACCCGATCTAATTTTCCCTAGCTATTCGTGTCCGACAATAACTGATGACCATTTGATTGAAGCATAAACCTTCACTTGGGACTTAATCTTGTACTATTCGTGTGATGAAGGAATGGTGTAGAGGCAAATCTCTAAGTACCACATACTCAACCAAAAAGTATACAAAAAATAAATCACCACTTGAAATCTCCTCAACGACGTGAGACACTGAGTACTATAACGTAACTCCTTAAAGTGATAGCTACTTTGTGGCTATAGAGAGAAAGAATCATAAAAGCAACTAGATATCCAAGTCTTCATCACTAACACAAGTCATCTTCGTTGTAGAGAAAGAAAGAACTAAAGATGAAATAAGTGCACTCCCCGTGAAAGTCGACTTTAATCCAAAATAAGTAATATCGTACTATAACCCCGTAGTCATTAAAGTTCAATAATAGCAGTTAAGAGTGAAGGTGAATGGTATGTGCTTAAATACACATACCCTTTACCTAATAAAATGAGCTAAAAAGACCAATGATGACCAAAAATACATAAAAAATGCATTGTATATGTGTATTTCGTGAATTGTGTCTTGCAGGTATGGATATATCACAAAATGGACAAATACGAAGCAAAACGAACACAAAAACCGATCACAAAATCGAAAGATATGGAGAAATCAAAGCCGAAGCCGAAGGCATATACATCTTATAATAGGCCAACCCGTACCCATTTAATGGGCCGGGTCAACCCATTATCTATATTACTATAAACCTTAAACCATTTTAGAAAACAATACAAATCCAATCCAATTCGACCCAATTTTATAACAAAAGCCCAAGTCCACCTAGCCTAAGTCAAAGTTTGATATATAAGAAATGGGTCAAAGTTACTGTTGACATTTGTTTTTCCTTTTTCCCTCCACTTTACCCTGCAACAAAACATACGGGGTAAATCCCTCTCACCCACACACACGCTCATCTTCTAGAAGAGTCTGAAAACCCTGACACCTCATTGACACGCTGGCTTTCCAGAGCTAAATGATTGGAGGATGTGACGTGCACATAATCCAAGGGTCCAAGATTGATGAAAAAGAGGCGGTTTAGATTGAAGGGACAAGATTAAAAGTTGGGGACGCGTCTATGCTTCTGGATCTTTCCTCTAAAGGCTATAAATAGGGGCCCTCCTCATACAGCTAAAGAGGATCTAGCTTATTTTTATAGTTTTAGTAGCTTATTTTGTAACTTTTAGCTTATTATTTTCTTTTAATGTATTTCCTCTTTTAAAAGCTTGTAAACGTTTGAGTATTAATAAAAATCAGTTTCATTTAATTTTGTGTCTCAATTCTGTTTTTACTATTAAACAATATTATTGAACATGTGTTTGGATACAACTTAATAAGATCTATAAGCTAGCTTTCATTCAGTTAAGCCTTCAAAAGCTTAACTGAATTAGTTAATTACCTTAAAATTCACCCCTAAAATACCTCAGCTTATTTTGGAAGATAAGCCAGATTTAGATGGGCTTATTGGACCCCACTAGCTTGTGCAAACAAGCTAGAGCTTGTGGATAAGCTCTTTTGAGCATAAGTTAGCCTTGTTTTGAGCAAAGGCTTTTGTAAGTTTAAAAATCCATTTTAAAGCTTATTTTCTGCATCTGCTTATTCTGCTTATTCTGCTTATTACTGCTTATTATTGTTTATTCTATGCTTATTAGTGCTTATTCTGTCCTATGGTAGTTTATATGTTTAGATCTCAGTAGCTTATCAAGTATTTAAGTTGTTTGTTCATTTTGAATCAAAATCTGTCCAAAAACAGTCATAAAAGCTTTTTAGTGTAGCTTATTTTCTAGTACTTATTCTTTTAAGATTTTTGCTTACTTGTCTATCATTACACTAGAACTTGATCTGTTTTGGCAAATCAAAGATTATTAAGTCTGTTTTAAGTTTAAATATGGTTTTCAAACTTATTAAGGGGTGTTTGGCACAAGCAGTACTAACCTAGATTAGTACTGTTTGATTGCCTTGTGACCTTTAAGACAGATCTGATAAACTCAATCTAAGCGTACTAGTTAGCTTTCATAAGTTTTCAAAGGGTAAATTTACTTTTTAAGGTATTTTGTATCCTTACTTAGAATCCGTGGGTTTAAAATTTGTTCAAAATGCTAAAATGTTAGATCTTACAGGATTGCTTCATGAGTGTTAATTTTAGCCTTAATCTGTTCTTGTTATGCATTAGAGTAGGAAAGCTTAAAGTACGCATTAGTCTTTTGTGATTTTGACCATAATCTGTCACAAGTTAACATGTTATAGTTTTAAAGGTTTAAAAGAACGTTTTAGAGTTTTAAAATTAGGATAGATAATGGGTTATTATTAGTATTATTTATTTTTCATTGAACAAGCCATTGTAGTATAAGCCTCAATCTGTTGGAGCTATTTTCGGGGTATATTAGCTTATTTTCTTAGCTTATATATGGCTCTGTGCAAAAAAGCCATCTAAAAGTCTGTCATATAAAACGTAGAGAGAAAACCAAAAACATAAGTTTTTTATGTAAACAACGCAATGTGTGGGGTCACTAGCGTGATATATCTAGCTTTATGAGAAGTCCAAATTGGTTACAAAAAGAGGGAGATTATTTTAGGATCTTTGAAGTCCCGTGAGCTTAATCTGCTTTTTAGGTTATGTGAGGTCTAAGGCTAGTTGGAGGTTTCTAAGCTAAAACAATAGTTTAAAAAGAGCTCTAGTATAATATTTTATTTAATCCATTTTCATATGTCGTTCTCAATTCTATCTAGCTTTATTTATATTTCTAAGCTTTATTTTTTAGCACTTGTTTAGAAATGTTTAAACAAGTCAGTACTAAATTAGCTTTTTAAGTGTGGTTTAGTTTCCTAGTAGCTTATTTGGCCTAGGTTTAAGCTTATTACAGCTTTTAAGCATAATCAGTCTTGACTTAAAGCTTTTAAGCTTTTAAGTCATTCTGTGACTGGTTTAAAGCTTATTTCTGGCTTAATTCTAGTTTTCAGAAAAAGTGTTCTTCATAAAAAGTTCTTATTTTAGCTTATACTTTATCTTTTCAAAAAGAAAAAAACATTAGGCGGTATAGGGAAGCCCCAGGGTCGAACCTAGGACCTCAACCTTAACTGCCTAACGTTTTAACACCACCCTCCACTACCATCTCGCCCTTGGGTCTTTTTCATAAGACCCATACACCCTTTAATATTTAACCCCTTTTGTTCAGTTTGCTTATTCGAGCTTATATGCTTTTTAACTGCTTATTTCTTCAGCCAAATTTCAAGTTTTCAATTTTCATAGATTCTTAATAGTTTAAAGTATTTTTCCTAATTTTTCCAGAATATTAATAATTAGTTGGCTATTTTTAATAATTAATTTACATTAAACCTGTTTTTAACTCATAAAAATAAAATAAAAATAAAAAAAATATAATTCTTTTTCTAAAATTATTTTTAATCATTTAGGATTCATAGAAATTAAATTTGCATTTTTAAGGTTAAAATTTGATAATTAGGTTTTTAAGTCGCGTTTTTAGTTTCCCGTTATCGTTTTCATGCTTTAATTCCTTATTTGCTTTAATTGTTTGCTTGCCTTTATTTGTTTTTACATTTTCATTAGTAGTTATAAAAACCAAAATCAAAATCTTGAACTATTCAACTCATGCAATCACAAACTTAACCGATTCTTAATTCACGCTTCGTCAGGACACGACTCGGAAAGGTTTTGAATTTTACTTTGGATTAAAGTAATTTTCTTAAACCCTTACGGAATACTTATCATACACTATTATTGATCTCATCCTTATATATATGTATCGGGACGAATCAAATTTTTGACGCCGATGCAGGGGAAGTATGTGCGATTAACGTGTTTACGTTTAAAGATTAGTGTTTGAAGACCCTTCCTCGTGAAGTTATCGCTTTCAATTGTGAATATTTTCTTCTTATTATAAAAGTATAAAAATACAAAAATATTTTATTTTCTCAATTTTTGTGATTTTCTATTATCAAGTAATCAAAATACCAAAAAATCAATTAACCAACAAAAAAATCCGTGTCGTTAATCGTTAAATCGGCTCACCTTTAGAATTACAAACTATAAGAGAGGTATAAGGAGGGTTGATCCTACGAACTTTGACCCAAAAAGAGAAGGTTTTTAAAACGCTTCGCGCTTACCTGCTCTTCCGCTTCTTTGTGCTTTTTTCTAGAGAGCTACCATGAACTTTTGACTTTTCGGACCAAAAATATTTAATTTTTGATTTCTTTTTCCTTAGTGCATGCGCACTCGCTCTTCTTCGAATTTAGTTGGTGAAACTTCTACGAAACCGAAACGTCATAATCGTAGACGTTCCAAGCAAACAATCGAACCGTTTTCTCTTGAAGAGAATCCCGTAGTTACGATGGCCGATCAACGTACTATGGCGGAATTACTCCAAGCACCCACCGAGGGTTACGGAGATGCTATTGGTATTCCTGCTATTCTTGCGGAGAATTTTAAGCTTAAACATGGACTTCTAAATCTTGTAACTTTAAAACAATTTTACGGATTTGAGAAAGAAGATCCCCATGCTCACATTCGTTGGTTTAACAAGATTACTTCCACGATTAAGTATAGAGATGTGCCTAATTCGTCGATTAAACTTATGCTTTCCCTTTTCTTATCGAGGGGCAGCCAGATTAGGCTTGAAAAAAGAACCCCTCATTCATTCTACGTGGGAAATCTTGTTTTCCAAGTTTATTAACCAATTCTTTCCTCCTTCAAAAACTACAAATCTTCAGAATGAAATTACGAGTTTTGAGCAGCGTTTTGTTATTCAAGGCATGTGAGCAATATAAATTGTCCATTGATTGGTGTCCTAACCATAACATGCTTTTGGTAACACAAATTGATACGTTTTACAATGGTTTGACACTAAGTCATTGGGACACCATCAATGCTGCAGCGGGAGGAACTTTTATGCAAAAGACACCAAAAGAATGTTACAAATTGATCAAGAACATGACCGCTAACTACAACCATTGGGACACTTCCGTAACTCGAGATGAGACATCTAAAAATATCTCTTCTACTACTACTACCGAGAGTCCTGAAGTTATTCGACAATTAGAAATGATGAATAAGAATTTTGTCTAGATGATGAGACAAATACAAACGGTCAAAACTGTTGATACGAAATGTGAGACTTGTGGTGGTCCTCATTATTTTACCGAGTGCCCAGCCGTTGGTGGTTACACTCAAGAGGCCGCTTATGCTGCTTCGGGTAACTAAAATTCAAGGGGTAATTCCTACCAACCGCAAGGTGACCGTAATTTGCTAAGCTTCGCTCGAATAATTACCTCGAACCACCCAGTTTCAATCAACCAAATGTGCAAAATAATCAAAACCGATACAATCAAAATCAAGGGAATTTTCAAGCCTCGAATTATCAAGCTCCAAACAATCAAAGAAGAGGGCAAAATTTCAATCAAGGAAACAACAACTATCAAGCCCCAAATCTCCAAGCCCCGAATTATCAAGCTCAAGTTGGATCTTCGAACGAGTTAACAAGCTACATGAAGAGTAATGAAGCTATTTTGAGAGACATGCGAACTCAAATGACGAACATGAAAACAAAATTGCCAAATGAGTTCAAATCTACGATTGATCCAAGAACCAATAAAATAGAAAATCAAAACAATCAAATAATAAACATATTAACTAATATGCAAAATCAAAATCCCTCAGGTTCAGGATCACTTCCTAGTAATACCGTTGCTAACCTGAGAGGAGACGTAAAAGCTATTACCACCCGAAGTGGTGTTGCTTATGATGGACCTATGATTCCACCTACTCCTTCTCCTCTCCCAAAGGAAGTGGAACGTGAACCCGAGGTGACAAAGGATACGGTGCAACCGAGTACCAAAAACATCCAACCTCCGATAGTCCAAACTCGTGTTTAAATTGATGAGCACGTTGTTGCTCCTAAGCCTAAACCAACTATACCTTATTCTTCACGAACAAACAAACAAAAGCTTCATGAAAAAGATGATAACCTTGCTTCAAAATTTGTCGAAATTTTTAGGGAATTACATTTTGAGCTCAGTTTCGCGGATGATCTTTACATATTCTAAAATTTGCTTCAATGTTTAAAAGTCTCCTTAATAACAAAGAAAAATTGTTTGAATTAGCTAAAACGCTGGTGAATGAGAATTGTTCGACGGCTATCCCAAAAAAGTTGCCCAAAAAACTTAGAGACCCCGGCAAATTTCTCATTCCAGAGTTAGTTGATTGCTTAGCCTTGGCCGATCTTGGTGCAAGCATCAACTTGATGCCTCTTTCCATATGGGAAAAGCTATCACTCCCCGAACTTACTCCTACACAAATGATTCTCGAACTCGCGGACCGATCCACGACTCGACCAGCAGGAATTGCCGAAGATGTCTTTGTTAAAGTAGGAAAGTTCCATTTTCTGGCCGACTTCATAGTTGTTGATTATATTGTCGATCCTTGGGTTCCCTTAATTCTCAGGAGACCCTTTTTGAGGACGGCACATGCTTTGATTGATGTTTATGGTGAAGAATTAACCCTACGTGTTGATGATGAAGCGATAACCTTTAAAGTTAGACAAACTTTGAGATACTCCTATAATAATTTTGAATAAGTTAATCGAATCTATGTCATTGACGTTTCATGTGAGGAATACGCTCAAGAAGTTCTCAATTTTTCAAATATTTCTAAGAGTGGCAATCCCACTCTATCTTTAGATCATATCCTTTCTACTTCTTTCCCCTCTCTCACTCCATTTGAAGGAAGCGACTTTATTTTGGAAGAAATTGAAGCATGTCTTACAAATGATTTAATTCCATCAGGAATTGATGATGTCGACTTTGATCTGGAGGAAGATCTTCTTCTACTCAAAAAGTTATTAAATGATGATCCATCATCTCCTCTCCCTCCGAAAGAACTTCATTTTGAGGAAATTAAAATGATTAAATCTTCTATTGATAATCCTCCAAAGCTCGAGCTCAAAGATTTACCATCTCATCTTGAATTTGTATTTTTAGAAGGAACTGATAAATTACCTGTCATAACTTAAAAAGAGTTAAAAGATGAAGAAAATACCACCCTTCTAAAAGTTGTTAAGTCATACAAATGGGCAATCGCATGGAAAATCTCTGACATTAAGGGTATCGACCCTAGTTTTTATACTTATAAGATCTTAATGGAAGATGACTTCAAACCGGCAGTTCAACATTAAAGAAGTGTAAATCCAAAAATAAATGAGGTTATCAAAAAGGAAGTTATCAAACTCCTTGATGCCGGATTGATTTACCCTATCTCCGATAGACCGTGGGTTAGCCCCGTTTATTGTGTGCCAAAGAAGGGCGGTATGACCATAATTAAAAATGATAATAATGAGTTGATACCTACTCGATTAGTTACGAGATGGCGCGTATGCATTGACTACCGAAAGTTAAATTATGCCACCCGTAAAGATCATTTTTCGTTACCGTTTATGGACCAAATGCTTGAGAGACTCGCGGGAAATGAATACTATTGTTTTCTTGATGGTTTTTCTGGATACTTTCAAATACTTATTGACCCGAAAGACCAAGATAAGACCACCTTCACTTGCCCTTATGGGACGTTTGCCTGCCATCGTATGCTTTTTGGTTTATGTAATGCTCCAGGCATGTTCCAAAGGTGCATGATGGCCATTTTCCATGATATGATCGAGGAAACAATGGAGGTCTTCATGGACGATTTCTCGGTCTTCAGGGATTCTTTCTCGTCTTGCCTCTCCTATTTAGACAAAATGCTAAAATGGTGCGAAGACACTAATTTAGTTCTAAATTGGGAGAAATGTCATTTTAATGGTAAAAGAAGGCATTGTTTTAGGACATAAAATTTCAAAGTCTGGGATTGCGGTCTAAAAAGCTAAAGTTGATATTATAGCTAAACTTCCTCATCCGACTATTGTTAAAGGCGTTCAAATTTTTTTAGGTCACGCCGGGTTCTATGGTCGATTTATCCAAGATTTTTCAAAAATTGCACGGCCGATGACCCATCTTCTTGAAAAAGAAACTCCGTTTGTTTTCTTGAAAGAATCTATTGAAGCGTTTAATATACTTAAAAAGAAGTTAACCGAAGCCCTGATTTTAGTTGCCCCCGATTGGGACCTATCATTCGAAATTATATGTGATGCTAGTGATTATGCGATAAGTGTTGTCTTGGGGCAACGAAAGACCAAACATTTTCAGCCTATACACTATGCTAGTAAGACAATGACGGATGCTCAAGCACATTACACGACTACGGAAAAAGAATTATTAGCCGTGGTGTATGCTTTCGAGAAATTTAGGCCTTACTAAGTCTTGTCTAAGACCATAGTGTATACAGACCACTCGGCTCTTAAGTATCTTCTCGCTAAGCAAGATGCTAAGCCGAGATTGCTATGGTGGATTCTCCTACTCCAAGAATTCGATGTTATAATTCGTGATAAAAAAAGAGCGGAGAATCTCGCGGCCGACCATTTATCAAGACTAGAAAACCCCCATCAAAGTGATCTTGAGAAAAAGGAAATTACGAAAACATTTCCTCTCGAGACACTTGGGATGGTTACCTTTTGTGGTGATACAAGTACCCCATGGTTTGCCGACATTGCAAATTACCATTCGGGGAATTTTATTGTTAAAGGGATGTCGTCCCAATGAAAGAAAAAAATTCTTTAAGGATGTTAAGCATTATTTTTGGGACGAACCTTATTTGTTTAAGATTTGTGCGGATCAAATGATTAGGCGGTGTGTTTATGGCCAAAAAACCATTGATATCCTCACTACTTTCCATAATGGACCCACCGAGGGACATCATGATGCCAACTACACCGCTAAAAAAATCTTTAATGCCGGTTTCTTTTGGCTTACTATTTACCGTGATGCCCATGACTTGGTCATATGGTGTGATGCTTGTCAACGTCAAGGAAAAATCTCGCAACATGATGAAATGCCTCAAAATGCATTTCAAGTTTACGAGATCTTTGACGTATGGGGCATCGATTTCATGGGACCGTTCCCGTCTTCACGAGGGAACAAGTACATCCTGGTAGTTGTCGACTATTTGTCAAAATGGGTTGAAGCAAAAGCGCTCCCCACTAACGATGCCCGAGTTATTGTAAAAAATTTAAAATCTCTTTTTGCCCGATTTGGAACCCCTCCTGCTATAATCAGTGATTGCGGTACCCATTTGTTAATGATCAATTTGCTAAAGTTATGCTTAAATATGGAGTTACTCATCGACTTTCGACCGTGTATCATCCACAAACGAGTGGGCAAGTGGAGGTTTCAAATCGTGGTTTAAAACGCATTTTAGAAAGGACCGTAGGTAAAAACCGTGCTTCTTAGTCTGATAAGTTAGATGATGCATTATGGGCCATCCATACCACTTTCAAAACACCCATCAGGTGTACTCCTTATAAGCTCCTGTACGAAAAAGCTTGCCATCTTCCTATCGAGCTAGAGCACAAGGCCTATTGGGCCTTAAAAGATTGTAATTTTGACCTTAAGACCGCGGGTGATCACCAAAAAGTTCAAATGAATGAACTAAACGAACTTCGTGATCTAGCCTACGAGAATTCTTTGATCTATAAAGAGAAGATGAAGAAGATTCATGACTCAAAGATCAAAAACCGCGTCTTCAACGTTGGTGATCAAGTTCTTCTTTTCAATTCTTGGTTAAAGATTTTCTCGGGAACGCTAAAAACCTGTTAGACCGGGCCGTTCACCATTGCTCAAGTTTTCCCTTATGGCAACGTTGAGTTATCTTCAACTAATGGGCCAAACTTCAAGGTGAACGGTCATAGACCTAAGCACTATTTTGAAGGGCACATACCACCGATGGTTGTCTCGAATCTCCAAACTTTCCCCATAGACAAATAAATTCGGGGAAGAGTCAAGCTTAGTGACTCATTAATAAACAAGTGCTTCGTGGGTGGCAACACATGCTTATCCTTAGTAGTAGTATATTTATGAATAAGTGTGATGTGAGGAGGCTCGCCTCTTACTTTCTCGTGTTACGTGTTTTGTGGTTTATGTCCAGGATTGCCTCGGATTTTGAAGACTCTCGTACTCATGGTTTTGTCCATCGTCCACTCGATCTTCAATCCTTAGCATGCATACATATATGGGAATCCGATATCCTAGATCTTATTGATTTAACGTTTATCTATTAACATACTTAATAAACGGCTTTAGATTTGCGTGGAGAACCCTTAATATTTAGATTATGCCATGAAATTAGTATAGGGTTACAGTCTCACATTGAGGACAATGTGTAGTTCTAGTATGGGGGGATCTTTTGATTCGATCTTACTTGCATTTGCCTTGTCTTCGCATAACCCTGTTTTTTTGCCAAAAACACCAAAAATTGCAAAATTTTAAAAATTCTCAAAAATAAAATAAGTGTTTTGACACGTAGTTTTGTCTTTTTAGGAATAAATTTTGACTTGATCGAGCATGTTGTGCTCTAGCTTGCCCCTTAACTTATATACATTTAAGCTTTTGCTACTCTTTCATACAAGAAGCTTTAAAATGCGAATTTAGTCTTTAAAAGAGCCAGAATTGCAAGTTTCCATGATAGTCTTTAAATATGCGAAGCTTATTTTATTAGACTAAGCATTCGCGGATCTTTTTATTAAAGATTTTAAATTTGCGAAGAACGAGACATGATAGAGTTTTATATAAGTTAGATGCTAAACATAGAGTAGTTGGAACTCTTTAAGGCTCATAAAGGTTAATTGTGGCTTTTTGCTCCCATCAACTAAATAAACGTTATATAATTGTTAAATAAATAAAGTTACTTTAGGTTTTTGCGATTCTTAGTTTAAATCATCACTTCGTAGAGATTCCTTCTGGTGAAAGTAAGGTACACATCGAGGTTTTGTCAGTGTTGTGGGGAAATAGACTCTGGGGTCCGATGCGTGGGGTCGCATACCGATGTAGGCATTTGTTAAAAGACCACAGGACTTGAAATTGATAATACTAATAAGATATGTACTAAACCAAATCCTAAAATAAGGACACTACCTTTGCGGCTCACAAGATGTGGTAGTCGTTTTTTTAAAGGGTGGAGTAATAATAATAATAAACTGTTGGGCTGGATAAAAGTTCTATGCATCTTGCGGCTCGAACCGATGTTGCAGTTTCTAAATATGGCACATAGTATATAATCTGAGAGTGAAAAAAGTTTGTTGCATCTTGCCGGCTCACAACCGATGTTGCAGCCTTCTAAAAGGTCGAGGAAATTACCAAGGTCAAAATATGTTTGCTGCATCTTGCCGGCTCACAACCGATGTTGCAGCCTTCTAAAGGACCGAGCTTTAATAATATTGCAATAATAACAATAATAAAGCCAAATTTTGACTCCGTGGTTATCTAAAAAGGATAACCCCTAAATCGTGCGAAATTAAAACCTTAATGTGGACTTTATTCTCACCATATCATCTCTTTAGGAAAGGATTTCAAACTAATTATGGTCTAAACCGGGTTTACTTCATCAAATAAAATAAGACATCAATTTATTTGTCACAAATAAGGGATTTAGGAAATAATAATAATAAAATCTTTAGAGGATTTAGGAATAAGGGAGCGGAAAGTAGCAATGCTTTCACAATTAGCATTTATGAGTAGTGTTAGCATCTTAACTTGTATTTAACAATGATTTCATTTTTAAGCTTGTTTTAGGGCAGGTGAGAAATCAAGGATGATGAATTT
Organism: Tanacetum coccineum; assembly: GCA_026074375.1. Taxonomy (NCBI): domain Eukaryota; kingdom Viridiplantae; phylum Streptophyta; class Magnoliopsida; order Asterales; family Asteraceae; genus Tanacetum; species Tanacetum coccineum. The sequence goes on from BQNB010008716.1 coordinate 51,435, forward strand.
ATCCTTTTAGTATTCTTATTCCGTGTAGTTATGATATGTATGAATAATAATAATTAATGCATAAAAATGGTTAAACGGGGAGCTTTTCAAAACTAGTGATTTCTTAATTCTATAGTATGAGCATTTTGTACTTCAAGGTGTATTAGTCTAAAAGCGTTGAAATTTTTGTTTTTTCTAAGTGTCTGTAGTACAGTGGTGAGGACACGACAATAGCTTAGTATGGGAGATTTTGGTATGTGCTTAAATACACATACCTTTTGCCTAATTAAACTAGCTAAAATGACCAAAAATGACCAAAAATACATGAAAAATGCATTGTATATGTGTGTTTTGTCGTTGTCAGGTAAAGGATATTGCACAAAAGACAAAAATGAGCAATAACGAACAAAATCCGAGCAAGAGAAGAAAAGTGTTGCAAGAATCGAAGCCGAAGGCAAATTTATCTTGAGTCTTAACCAAATCCAATCCCATTAAACATTTATCCTTAAAGAAGTCCTAAAACCTTACACCGTTAGTCCTTTCTTATTATACCGTTAATCCTAAATCAATTGCATTGTTAGTCCTTAACCTTAACTAAACTCTTAATCCGTTAACCATTTTTATAAAAAATTACTCCGGCCAAAAATTATACACAAGCCCAAGTTCAACCTTTTATAATCAAAAAATCGAGGTCAAACCTATTATGTACATCCTTCTTATGTTTACCCTCTACTTTTCACCCATGGACAGAGTAGGGTAAAACCACTCACACATACACTCTAAATCCCTTCTAAAAGAAAATGACGCACGCAATGAGGTCTTTTGCAGTCTACGCTGGCAATCCAGAGCAACACGATTAGTTGATCTACCTGGCACTCAATCCAAGGGTACTAATTATTGATCTAGAGGCTGCCAATGATTGGAGGGTCAGGATTGAAGGACTAGGATGCTCCTTGAAGGCCTAGAAGGTTCAAAAGTCCATATAAATAGGGCTTCTCCTCACACACAGATGATTGTCTAATTTCTAGCTTATTTGTCTAGTTTTAGCTTAATTTTAGCTTATTAATGTAATTTTTAGCTTATTGTTCTTTTTAATGTATTTTTACTCTTAAAAGCTTGTAAACGTTTGAGTTTTAATAAAATTATCAGCTTATTTCAATTGTTCTCTTCAATTCTGTTTTACTTAATGAACTTTTCTTAAGCAATGTTTAGTGTTATCACTTAATAAGCTCAAATTAAGCTATCTTACTAGTTTAGCCCTCAAAAGCTAAACTGAGCTTAGTTATTAACCTCAAATCTCTATTAAATATACCTCAGCTTATATAATGAATGATAAGCCAATTATGGATGGGCTTATAGACCTTACCAGCTTGTTTTCAACAAGCTGGAGCTAGTAGATCTAGCGTACCAAAGCTTATTTGAGCCCTTTTTAGCATTGGATCAAGGTACACATGCCAATTTCTCTCTTATATATTAGTTTCTACATTTGCTTATTCCTGCTTATTTACTGCTATTTGTTGCTTATTGCTGTTTATTACTGTTTACTTATGCTTATTATTGCTTTAAATTATCTTCTTATACTTTAGAATCTATTAGTTTATGTTTTTGCTTAAATCTGCCTTGTTTTAGTTAAAAATGCTTATTGATCTAGCGTATTGATTGTTGCTTGTTTGTGGTCAAATTTTGCTTAAAAGTTCTTAATATCATCAGATCTTAATCTGTTTTCCTTTTAGCACCTTTGAAAACTGTTTCTATGCTTTAAATGTTTTTCAGACTTATTTAGGGGTGTTTGGCACAATCAGTACTAACATTCGGTTAGTACATATTTGATGCTTGGTGATATAAGGCAAATTTAAATTAGTGGTTAAAGTGTAAATCTTAAAATTTAGGTTTATAAGATCCAAAGCTTGAATCTGTGGAATTCTCTTATGAAATTAAGCTTGCTTAAGTTAGATTTTATTTATGTGCTAGTTTGTGTCTTTTTTATGCTTGTTTTTAGTTAGATATGCAGTAGAATAGGTATAGATCTTGTGTGCATTTGTGCTTTTTGTTCTTGTCAAATTCCGCCTTTATCATCAAGTCTATGGTTTCTAGTTTAAAAAGTCAGTTTTTCATTAGCTTAATTAGAGTAGTTAAGTTTACTTAAAGTCTGATACTGATAAAATAAGCTCCATTAGATAACATGATTAATCTGTTTTGTCTTTTAAGGATTTTTAAAAACTTATTCTAGTTAATTTTAGGGTTTTAAAGTAAAAATTTTCCAAAAATAAAAAGTCAGTACATCAGTTGTCAATCAATATATACGACCTTTCTAAAAAGCTTATTCTAGCTAATTGTTGTGCGTTTAAAATTCTATTTTTCTTGCTTAATTGATTATTTGGTTATGGAACTTTATCTGTTTTAGGATTTTAAGATCTGGCTTAAACTCATTAAAGCTTATTTTTGTGTCAAAGTTGTTATGTCTGCAAAGGCTGAGCTTTGTCTTTATTCCCTTTTAAAGTCCAATAGTAGAGCAAACAGTTTTAGGTCTTAATGAGCTAATCAGCTTATTTTGTTGTGCTAAAATTTAGTCACCTTAGTTATTAGTCTAGGAAGATTATATTTTTCAGGTTTATTCTAAGGTTTTCATGCTTATTTTGTTCTAAATGTTCAAAACAGTTTTAGTTATATTTCATAAAAGCTTAAAAGGGAATTCTGTCATTTTCAAAAGCTTTTTCTGAGCTTAAAATTAAGTTTCATAAAAAGTTTCAGTTACAAAAATTGCTTATTTTCATTAGTTCTTTAAGTTTGTGCAAAAAGTATTCAAAAATAAAATTTATGCAAAAAGGAAAGCCATAGGTTCAAACCTGTGACCTCCCCCTTCCTTACACCAAAGTCTCAACACAACACTCCTTAACCAACTGCCCTTGGGACTTTCATCTGTCATAGTTCTACATAATCTAGTATTTAAACCTCATTGCCAGTTTTGCTTATTCATGCGTTTTAGCTTATTTTCTGCTTATTTGTTCAGCTGACTTTCACGTTCTTATTTTTTTAGAATATCCATAGCTTAAAGTACTTTTCCTAATTTTTTTCAGAATTTTAATAATTAGTTTTCTATTTTTAATAATTAATTTAGATTAAATATGTTTTTAATTCATAATAAATAAAATAAAATAAAAAATATATAATTCTTTTTCTGAAAATTATTTTTAGTCATTTTGGATTTTTAGAAATTAAAGTTGAGTTTGTAGGGTTAAAATTTGTATTATTTGCTTATATGTCGCGTTTTAGAATTCCCGTTAACGTTTTTACTTTAAATCTTTAATTGCTTTATTTGTTTACTTGCCTTTAGTTGTTTTTATGTTTAATTTTTAGAAGTAGAATCAAAATTCAAAATACTTGATATTCAAGCATCAAACAAATTACTTTTGTGGATTTCAAATTCACCTCTTGTCAGGATACGACATCCGAGAGATAAAATATTGTTTGTCCTCAAGCAATTTTCTTATCAAACGGGATACTCTCTATACTATAATTAGTTTGAGATATTTAGGATATATATTTAATTATATATAGACTATTTGGATCGAACCGCAGATAATTCTTGTTGTGGAACAAAACGTTTTCCAAAATCTTCAAAAATTTGATTTAAGACAACATAATTAACTGGTTTAATGTTAACTTTCTTTTCTAAAACCACTGGATAACTTTGTTTTAAAAGCATTTTGGATCGACTCTCTTCCTCAAGCATCAAAGTCTCTTCAGAGTCAGTAATTAAAATCACATTGGTTTCCTTAGCAATAACATTACCATCATAAAGCGTTGACCTAATCTGCTGAGCTTTCTTAAGATAGAAAGAATTTTGAAAACCAAGAGCTTGTTTAAGGTTGTTATCATAGAAAACTTGTGGTTTCCTGAGCATATGCACCATTTGTGCGGATTGACCTATTTTATAAACAATATTGTCCAGTTCTTTAACTTTCTTTTTCAAAGCAATTTATTTATCAATATTCTTAGCTTCCTTTTCCTCTGATTCATTGTTGAGAACATTAAATGTTATTGTTAATGATTCTTTTTCTTTTAATTGTTCAAAAAGAGTTTGTCTAAAAGAGTTAATTTCCTTTTCAAAATCATCTATTATCAGTTTTTCTCTAGTACTTAAATCCACATTTTATCTTTCTTCTAGTAATTTTACCCATTTTTTATATCTTTCAAACTCAGCAGATAAGGATTCATTGGCAATTAGATTGTCCTTATTAACCATGTTACAATTAGTTACTTGATGTGATAATTGTTCAAACACATATAATATCATGGCATCTTGTTGTGCAGAAGAATTTATATCATGAACAGTTGTATTTTGTGTTTCAAGCAGATACTGAGAGTAAGGAATGATATTGCTATCATTGGTTATCTCATTCTCTAGATAATTCACAAGATGAGTTTTTTTAGAACACGACATCTCTTGCACACTTTGATTTAGCATATCATTATTAGTGTGTTCAGAGTGTGGTACCTCAGAAAGAACATCTGAATTGTAACGAGACAAGTTGGCCATAAGAGCAACTTTGGCAGTGGTAATATCATCACAATCAGAGTCATAAGCATCCAAATCATTAGCTTGATAAGCTGCATTGTTGGTGATGATTGTCTGTGTGACTGGACCTTCTGTTATACGCAGGTCTGCCAAAAATTTCAATTCTTCCTCAGTTAGAACTTTACCATTTCTTTGAGCTTTAACTAATAGAACTTTTTCCTTGAACCACTAAGCGTCTCCTTTCCTTTTTGGTTCTGTGCACTGTCTTGCCATGTGACCATCCCTTTGGCAGTTAAAACATTTCACAACCCTTTGTTGACCTGAAGTTCTTCCTCTCGTTCTTCTTGAAGTATTAGCTCTTGTTCTTGAAGTACTAGCAGCATAAGAATTTGATCTCCCCTGAAGTAGTTGATAGATACCCTTCCATCATGAATAGTTTCTTGTTGTATTAGGTTGGAAGAGTTTCTCTGCTGATTGTTGGTTGTTGGGAAACGAGATGAGACGACAGTAGACAGAAATGACATTATTTTGTTAATTGCATCTATAGGGTCATCTCCTTGTTTAAACACAGGAACCATTAGACCAGAGTCTATATAAGGAAATTCAACAAGATGTGTTTGTTGATTAACTGTAAAGATAATATATTCATTTTGAGGAATGGATTATGGCTGAGGACAAACATCTTGATGAACTGTGGATGAGTAAGCATTAAGATACGGTGCTGACAGATAAGTAACTTAAAGAGGTGTGGATGGATAAGTAGTTGAGTAATGTTGTGTGGGATGAATTGATCTATATTGAGGAGACCAAGATGGTGAAAATTGTTGTTGGAATTATGGATTGTTGTATGAAGAATGATAAGTGTTGAAATGGGACGGAGTCTGCTGGTGATTAGCAACTAGTGTAAGTGGATCTTGATTGTGCTCACGCATAATGTAGACTTCATTAACATGGATTTCATGTTGTTGAAGATATGCATGAAGCTGATCAAAGTTAGTTGTGTGAAAATCCCTTACCAGTTTGACATCCATGACGAACTTACTCCATTAAGGTGGAAGACTGTTCAAAAACTTGGTATTAACTTAAGATTGCTACAATGTCATTTTGTAGATATTCATATTGTTTATCAGCTGAGCAAATCTTAAGTAATACCGATGAAGTGATTCCCTCTTTATGTAAGCAAACTTATCAAACTCATCATACAATTTACACTCCCTTTCCTGCTTTGTTAATGATGTACCTTGCATTAGTAGTTGAACTCTTTCCCATAGATCCTTGGCAACTCTATGGTGATTAACGAGTGCATAAATATCAGATGGTAGTCCTTAAAGAATGATGTTAGTTGCTTTGTCATCACAATCAGCTTGAATTTTCTCTATTGCAGACAATTCATCATAATTTTTTGTCCTGATCACACCATTTTCTTCAATCGTAGGCCAAATGAGTAGACCATTTTTAAGTGATTTGAGTATCATTCTACCATGCTCTTTGTTTTCCATGTACAATTTCATTCTACTTTGCCATGAGTCATAAAGGTCTTTGTCCAACATTGGTGGACGATTGTCACCACCAGAAAGTATCATGAATTCAGCAAGAGTTGTCATTGTTACTTTAATTGAAAAGAGAAATGATTAAGAATTGATTAAATAGTGATAAAGGAGGATTATGTTAAGAGTTGTTGTTGTCGGTGATTAAGATTGATGTTCTATGGGATTTTACAAATCTTTACTAAAACCGAGAAATCTAAGTGTAATGTTTCGCTTGATTATGACAGTGTATTGTTTCACTTGATTATGACAAATGTAATGTTTCACTTGAAATATGAAAAATTGGACAGAGTTCCGTCTTACACAACTACGTATTTCTCTTGAACTAACAACCTGTCATAAATCGCTTGCTAACATATTTCACTTGACCTAAGAAAAATTAAGCAGAGTTTTGTTTCCAAGAAATGACATTTCGCTTAAGGTCAACCTGTCATATTTCGCTACAATACATATTTCGCTTACACATTTCGCTTGAATACATATTTTGCTACCTTAAAAACATGTTTCGCTACCTTCAGAACATTTTTCGCTTCCTTCAAACAAAAACATACTTTTCACAAAAAATCACCAAAAACTCACCCTTTTTGACGTTTTACCTTGATTTTTCATGCACAACTAGTTATCTTAGGTCTAGATGTTGCTTAAAAACATAAACTTTAAACATAAAAATTGAGGCTTGGTTTGGAAAGTACACGAACCAACTAAAATAACCAAAACTAATGATCTAAACAAGATAAAAACACACACAAGCTCACGATATTACCCCATGGTGACTGATACCAATTGTAGAAATATCAAATCACTTAACTAGAAACAAAGAGGGTTTAAAGAGAGAAAGTGGGTTGGACACTTAGAGAGAAAAACAAAGGAAAATGTATTATGTGTGTGAAACCAAAATGAACAACCAACCCTCTCCAAGGCATGGAGAGGAGTATAAATACCACGCCTAGGCCGGTCAACATAAGGATTACTTGTGTTGACTCGGTTAGCTTGGTAAGTTTCTAAATATTGTTGCTACGAGCTATTCTATTACAACTTGGAAGTGACCGAGTCTTTTCTCGATTTTTAACACCAACCCAGACCTCCCACCTTGTCTATTATTATTAGTATTATTAGGTCTGAAGGTGCCATTAGGTCTAGGTACATTACAAAGGTCTGATTCCTTTGGAAAGTGCCTCTATTAGGAACATTAGAAACAAAAGTAGAAGAGACCTCTGAGAGATTCCAAAACTGCTACGAGAAGCAACAACTGGGTGAGACTCCTCATTAGAGATAGTAGCATAAACACTTCTCATACGAGGTCAAGTTTCTTTAGAGAGAATAGAACTCCTTATTTGGATATAAGTATCATCAAGACCCATCAAAAACTGTATTAATTTCATTAATTGATTATGTTTTTAAAAATTATCAGCAGCATGACAGGTACATATAGGTAACTCAACAAAGCGTCGGAATGTTTCCACAGAGCATTCAACCTATCATAATAATCAGCAATAAAATATCCAATTTGACTTATAGTATTAATTTTATGATGCAAACTAAATGTCACAAAACTATATACTTCATCATAGGTTTCTTTTAACTATTCCCAAATATGTTTTAGCCCTTTTAGAAAAAATAGGACCCAGAAAGTTCTTCAAATATATAGTTTAAGATCCAACCCTAAATAACGACATTTACCCTATCTTATTGTCTGCCTAGAACCTCATCAATATTAGACATTCTACATGTATCATCATTGAAACCAATTTTATCTTTACCCTAAAAAGCAAGAAGCATGAGACATGACCACATTTTATAATTCTCAGTTCCTTTTAGTTTTGCAGATGCAAATACAAATGCAATAGATTACTCACATAAAGTCTACTAATCAAAGTAACATTATCATTTGGTTCAAATTCATCATCTTTAAAACTATGTATAGACATATTTATAAATTAAAACAAATGAACACAAGAGAGAAGACGGAAGTTCCCATGAATTCACACCATACTTTAGCGGCAGGTCAAAGGCAGACAAACACAAAAAAATAACAAAACAAAAAATAATAAATAATACACCACACAATCAAAAATATCCCACCAATCAATCACAATCTTTGAAATAATGCATCTACCTACCCTCTAGCAATCTATTGCAAAAATTTCAAAAACAGAATAAGAAGAGAAAAGGTGAGAGAGGTGTTACAGTGCGCACAAAGTAATAGTAAAGGAAACCAAACCTACTATACCCTTGATTCACTTAGTCAAGGGTAATAGGATATATCAATCAACCCAATAACCCAAATCCATGAACACCAAACCTATATTTCTCAAAATTTGTCGAATAACCAAAAACCTGTCCATGAATCACCAACAACACAAGATATGTTGATTAATACCACTTAATCAACACAAGAAGCTTTAAGAAAACAAAAGCCTCAAAAATACCCAAACCTTAATTTTTCAAAAATTAGCCGTTTATCATAGATCTTATAGATCTGAACAATTGTTAATTGAAAGAATATAATGTAATTTTGAATCAAAGATCAAACCAATGAGTACCCTTACTACTATGTTGTACTCCTAATATCTAGATTAATATTAGTTCTATTACAACCAGAATGAATAAAAAGAGAACAATTAATCAAGATGATCAAATTAGGGTTTACAAGTATGAACTAGAAAGTGAGTATAGAAAACAAGAGAGATGTGTGTGAAATCATATATGAGAAGTGAGACTCATCTCTGATTTAACACAATTATACAGCCTGGCTCATAAGACTTGGATAATTGCATGACCAGGTCCTCCTCAGAGAAGTTACAATATAAGCCCCTCTGTGTTTCTCCTAATGTTTTAAAAATTAGTTTTTTAATTGACCCGGCTAAGCTATCTAGTCAAGGTTCAACAGGTTTAACCAGCTGTTCAACCGGGTTTTCCTGCCAAAACCGGCTTCCGGTCACCTGAGCGGTTCACGGTTTAACCGGTTAAACCCGGGCTTTAAAACATTAGTTTTCCTTTTCTTCTATTGTGCAAATCTTCGAACATTTGAACACATCAAGTAAGGACTTCTATCAACACCAAAAAGGACTAACACTGATATATAAAAGTTGAAAAGTTAGTCCCTGATGTTAATACCAGATATGAGATTAGACCATATGTTTTAACACATATCTTAGTTCAATCATGATTAGTGAAACATATGTTAGGAGTGTAGATGGCCAATTTATATGAAGTTACATGAATTCTAGTACGAGTTAGGTTCACACAAATAAATCATAATACACTACTACAAAAAGTGCTTCCAAGACCCGTTCTACACCAAATCGAGACCGGTTTTCCATATGGTCTGTATGAGGGGGGCTCTCCATGTGAAATCAAATGGAGACCGGTTTATAAACCGGTCTCGACCATGTTTTTTGAGACCTGTTTGATGATTAAAACATGTCTCTAAAACTTAATTTAGACCGGTTTCAAAATTTAAAAACATGTCTCAAAAACTTAATTTAGACCGGTTTCAAGACCGGTCCCTATGCTTAATTTAACAATAAATTTTAAAAAAAAATCAGCCTTTTGGGATTTCTTATCAAAAATGTTACCAAGAAGCAATCCCGAACATCCCCTATAAATGTATTCAAAAAGCAATCTGAAACAGCCCCTAGGAATTATGCATTTCAAGTAACACAAGTAATATCGAGTTCTAGCCAACTGAAAACATATACACGCGAGTTAAGCAACCAAGTAACACAAGTAATACATGCCAGTTTAGCAACCAACTCTTGTAAACATCAAATGTTCCAACCAACCAAATGTGTAAACTCTCAGCTAGAACAACAACTAAAATAAGTAATAGTCGATCAGTAAACTCTCAGTTAACCACTTGTAGCCATTGATGATCTATAGCAGGCTCTTTTACTGCACAAACTATATCCCCAATCTGCAGAGACCATAAGTAAAAGCTAGTGAATGACTATGTCCACAAAACTTTACCATTTGAATAGCAATTCGATAACTTATAACGTTAAGGAAAACAGATTTATAAAACGCTAAGAAACATAACCTGAGGTAAAGCCAATCTCTCTTGATTAGTGGCGTATGGCGTAGAAAAACCAGCCCCAGTAATGAGCCATACCATCGCCAACATTTCTTCTCTTCACCACAGGTTCTATACTAATGAACTCACATTATAAGCTTGATCAATAGGCAATGCCAAACAGCCACTACGAATCCTGCATTTTCAGTAATATTGAGTTCCATCCGACCAAAAAACTTCATTAATAAGTACGTAGTATACAAGTTAAATTCAATAGCTATAAATGAAATGTAATGTGTATGTGTATCAAAGTGTAAGCTTTTAGCTAAAAAACAACTAAAAACAAGTTACATCTAAAATTCCACCGGAAGTTGTTAACACTCATTTAAGCACTTGTAGCATTTGATCTAAATCTATAACAGTCTCTCTTAGTTGCATGAACAGTATCCTCAATCTGTAGATATCATAGAAGGCAAGAATTCGAACAGCTATATTAAGTAAAAGTGAGTGAATGAATATATATATCCGCCAAAACTACCATTTAAAGAAAATTCAATGGCTTATGACGTGAAGGAAAACAAGCAATAGAATGCTAAGAAACATGACCTGAGGTAAAGCTAAAATCTTTAGCTTGCGGGCATACAACATAGGAAGATCAGCCCCGACAATCCTCTCAAGTAGCAATCTTTATCAGCAAACTCCAAAAGAAGCAAATTAAAAAAGCAAATTAAAAGAGGAAGGATATTGCTAAAACAAACACAAGCCAATACTACTTGTGAGTTGGGACCACACAAACTAGGCACCAACACTTGCAGCTAATACCATTGGCAGACATCAAGTGTAGAACACACTGAATCTAAGAACCAAACTGCACAAACCACAATTGACCTGCACATTGCCTTGGATCCCATATTCAATGCAAGACAATACGAGTGAAGCAAGTGCAAAACTAATAGTATTAGAACCCATACCACCCAAAAAGGACAGCAACACAAAGGGACACCCAAGTATATAACCTTTGCGCAAACCTAATATTCACAGTAAGCACATATATCAGACTACATTGAGGAACAAAACTGATGCAGGCGAAAAACACACTGACAGACCAGACATCAAGAAGCATAGGTGCAGATAATTATAGCAGAATACTGATGTCTGCAATTGATAGGATCCTTGATAATTGAAGACGAAAATCCAAATTGCAGACAAACACACTGGAACCGAACCTTGAAAAATTAAAAGAGACGGGGATCCAAAAAAACACAGCCAAAAAAACTAGAATCTAACACACATTATACAACATGCTAAAATGCTACCATTGACTTCTTACAAACAATGACCAACCAAAACTAGAACCCATCCATACAACAATAGAATTAAAAGAACATCACACTTAGATGTATTCTAATACCTGTTGCAGGCATGACTGCCCAAGACCAACTTGCACAGGGGTGTTTAGCATACAAAGTAATTAAATGCTTATTGCATTCTCATGTACTCGTAGCCGATTCTATTGTTTTGTTATATTGAAACTGGTCAAATAATTGTAAACTCGGATAATCAGTTTTTTCGAGTAGCGCTTGTTCTCATTATTTAACATGTAAATCTTAAATGATCACGAAACCCACAACTTGAAACAACAAAATCAAATCCAAAAGCCTAACCATCTCAACTCTTGTAAAGAAAAAAAGAAAAAGAACCATAAAAATGAACTAAAGCATTTTATCAAATACCTTCTGTCCATGCTAAAACAACCATTTCTAACCAACTCTAAAATGCTGACATAACCTCTATTTGCTATGAGGCAAACAATAATTTAGTAAGTTAACTTCTACATATATAACCCCAAATTCGAAAAATCAATTAATTAATATTAAGCATGAAGGAAAAAAAACAAATCAAATTTTAGAATAAATATATAATTACAACAAATTACAGATTTAGTTCACGTTTTACTCACCTTTGATATGAATATTTCAATTAACAAGAGTGATGGGTAGTGGCAAAAGTGTTTGGTGTTGGTATGATGACCAGTGGTAGAATGTGTTGAGGTGAGTGTTAGAGAGAGGGGATTAACTCATGAAAGTGTGGCTACAGAGTTTGTTTGAAATTCATTGAAATTTTTTGAAACAAATAAGGGGCAATAAGTCCCGCTCATATTTTTGGAGATTTAGACCGGGTTTCAAAGTACCGGTCTAGATAAGGTTTTTTATAGACGTGTTCTCTGTTTGAAGTCCGGTCTGTATTTGTTTTTTATATCCAAACCGGGTTTTTTCATTTACACAGGTCTTGATACTTTGTGGCGGGTTAAAAACATTTTTTCAGACCGTGTTTTATTGTAAAGGGTCTTGATGAAGGGGTCTCTAAACCCAATTATGTAGTAGTGATAGTTAGTTGATGTGTTTAATGACAGAATTTTGACTAGTTAATATCTTGTACATCGAATTAATGAGCCAATATCCATAGGTTTAGAACTTAGTCACGAACAAGGTTTAAATCACTTTTGAATCAACAACCAAATAGTCATTATTTAGACATTGCACAAGGCGAATCATGGTTAACAAATAAGTGAATGAGAACTAGGTGAACACGTCTTCTTTCTTATTACTTGCAATCTTTGCTTTTATTCTTGTTATTTATGCTTTTGTTATTCTATTTAAACAACACTACGTTCGCAAAAAACATAAAGGCTTCCCATTTTATTACTTGTTGTAATAGGATTTTTTGTATTTCAAAATAGAGAACTAAATTCCACGCATTACTCACCAAGAGTTCAACACTTGAAATAGTCGATTATATACTACGACACGATGATATGATCAGGGGCGGTACTAGAAAAAAAAATTGAGGGGGGAAATTGTTGCCTCTTTTTCTTGTCTATATTGCCGCTTTGTTTTTTTACTTTGGATATGGGGGCAGATATAATTTATTACAAAAACACTCTTAAAATTTTATTTTTTTTCAAAAGAATTTGACAGGTTTGTGGGGGCAGCTGCCCACACTGCCCCCCCTTTGGTACCGCCACTGGATATGATACACTCTTCATTAATGTGTAGGATTCATAGACATAGGTTAGTCTAGCTTAGAAATTGATAAACACGATCATGAACATTAGTGGGCTTTTACATTTAATGTTTATTTATCGTTGATTCATTAATGTGTAGGATTCATAGACATAGGTTAGTCTAATGAAAAAAATGAACGACTGTGATTTTACATTTAATGTTTATTTATCGTTGATTGTTATTTTACCTTGTTAATTTTATGAGTTGTCCATTTTAAGTATAGGAGATAGTTAGAATATACCATTTTGAGTAATTTTATTCATTGTTATAGCCAAATACATATGTTTGTTTATTTATATTATTGTATTCTAGTACCCTCAATATCATATATTTCACAAAATGTCTAAACAATATTTGAACTCAACCTTTTTTCTAAACAATATTTATATTATTGTAATCTAGTACTCTCAATATCATAAATTTCACAAATGTCTAAACAATATTATATCTGTTGTAATTATAAGCCTCTCACAAATTTTAAAAGTTTATTTTCAGAACATTGAATTGACTTATTTTAATAAGTTATATACTAACCATACTCTCTACTAGAGAAGCTATCGGACAAAAACGTGTTTCACTACCATGACTGCATAATCACTCAAATAGTTCCAAGTTGAGATTGACCGACAATGACTTTTGTTGGACAATACGACAACAAAACTGAAGTTCGATCGCGGAACGCTCAAACACCTCTTTATTAAAAACCAAATAAAGCTTACAATTTGAGGAAGAATAATGAATAACTAGTATCTCTTTCATCCCTATTTATAGAGATGAGGGGTAGAAAACTTTTCTAAATCAAATAGGATACATCTTTGCCTTGCAAGACAAGCTTAACTAATCCTAGTTATAGTTTATTCCTAATATAAATTACAATATACACTTAACCCCCTAACCTATGTTAAGTTTACTCCTAATATTGTAAAAACTTTCTATATATAGTAACAATCCAGAAACAAACAGAGTAACTTCAAAAGAAATCATCAACAAAGTCACAAATATTAATCAAACAACTTCATAAAATGAAAGAAAATAACTTGTCAACTTAAACGCTGAATCCCTTTTAGATCATACGACAATTGCCAACTATGCCAGCACAAAAAAGTATATGCAAATGCAGCAAATTACAAGTAAAAATAATTTAGCACCGTCATCCTTCTGTTCCTCCTCTACTTTCGAACCCTTGTTTCAATAAACGCTCACTGCCTCCAATTGTTATACTTTTTCTACAACCTGTAGATAGCACCTCCCCGGACACAGTGAGAGTACCATTCGCATCTATGATAAAGCAAATATTGAATTTTTGAGAGGTTCCTGGAATTTTATCGAGCAAAATTGAGCCAAGTGAGAGGTTTTCTGTGGCTTTGCAACTTTCACCCCCATATACATCAATTTTCATAGTACATCCTACTCTTTTGTCTTTGTCATTTTCTGTAAGAAAAAAAAGATTCCTGATAGTGGGTATTGGTGTTTTCTTCGGGATGACGACATACATATAATTTTCTTTGCTCATGAAACCAAGGGAGATAGGAGTGACATCCTGCACAAGTTTACCTTTACCACCTATGTTTGCGGCCAAAACAGCCGCACCATAAACAACAACTTCGTCCATGTTAATGTGTTAGTTTATGGACGTAAAAATAATAGTTGTGTGTTAGGATCGAACTCAAGATCACGGGATTGCACTCACTACAAGACAAAAATACCCACAGCTTTTCACCAACCAGGCTTCATCACGTCATCCACTACAAAGGTCTTAAGCTTAGAGGACAAAGCTTTTTAATGGTGGAGATAGTAGCATTTCTCAATTTTCAGGTATTAATGACTTCCTATTGTTCTGTTCACAATTTTTTTTGGTCTGAATACCGTTTTACTTTTAGTCTTTACTTTTAAGGCTAAATCGCGTAGACCTAGAAATAATCATATTAATGTAAACGGTCCCCCCCCCCCCCCCCCCAATCAAATAAATTAAGGTTACATAGACAAGTAATATATACATATTAAAGAAATAATTATTAACTTGCGTATTTTAATTCTATTTGTCACGTAAAGGGTTTACGTTGCGCTAATAAAATACTATTTGACACACCCCAGGAAATACCTAAACTTTACCTAGACACAACCAATAACCCACTTTTAAAACTAACACAAAAATTAACATCAATTAGTGTACATAACGCCACTAGGGCTGGTTAAGATCCAAAACAAATTAGAAAATCTCTAAATGATTCCCTAAGTAACTATACATAACCTTCTTTACTTAATGATAGTCCCTTAAGTTCCTAGTAAACTCATTACACTAATGGTTAATAACCAATTCTGGTCCATCATATAATTGCCCTTATGCCATGCGAATGCATGTATATACACAAAATCCATAAGATTTCCAAATCACTAGCAAATCTTGCACATACATTGAGTAATTAATGATAGTACTTAATGGTTTAGCTAAATACCATTTGAGGCTAACTAGAAACTCTCAAAAACCATCAACTAGGGCATGGTTTGGTTTGTTGGGGACTAGGAAGCATGCAACTAAGTATTTGCCTATAAATACACACACACTCTTACCATTTTACACTCTTACAACTCACACAACTCTCAAACAAGTTAAATATTTCCTCTCCTTTGCGTCGGATCACAAACCGCACACAAACACACCCATTTACTTCATTTCGAGCCAACAAACATCCACTAGGGATTGTATACGAGGCCACAAGGTTTACACGAGCTAAGGATTGGGTGTACACTAAGCTTTGGAGCTTAGTTTATTAATTGGTTGCGTAAGTCATAAATGGGTTATCTCATTTCGCACCCACACTCAAAAACAAAGCCTTAGGACCCTTTATAAGTCACAATCGAACTCATAACAATTGTATTATACGTGTTTTTCCTTGTTAACTAGTTTATATGTCACGTATGTATATGTATGATGTACTAGAGTGAGTTCACACATGTTAAATGAGAAACATGCGAGTTATACACAATACTATTACGTATAACGACTTATGTGGTGTAAAGGTCCATGGAAACACGTAACATGTGGGATTAATAACAAGTGAGACTTTAAAACTTTCGTTTATATAAAACTTGGAACATTCGACGTAAACAAAAGCCCTCATACGCGAGCAACTTATAGACCACACGTAAACATTGAAAGTAAACATGACATAGTAGCTTGGGAATGTATACACGACATAAACCAATGTTTGCATGTGGAGCACGACTAACGTATATAGGCCCACGAACATAATATAGCCACTAAAACTATTTTCAAATCATATACATTGCTAGGGGAAACCAACGGGCCACAAAGGGCTTGTGAAATCCAAACGTGCTCACGGCTTGGGCCCAACCGGCCCAACAGCCCACGAGTGGGATCCATAGCTTATTTTTAAGTTCATTCGAGCTTAGTATTAAAATAGGAAGCTTATTAGACTCGACATATAACAAGCACACCTTAGATAAACTCCTAATGGGCCGAATTAGCCTTAGAGGCCACAAACAAACCCAAACAGGCCCAATAAGTAGGCTTGGCGGGCCCATAGCTTATTTATAAGCCCTACGAGCTTATTAAGAGTCCAGCGAGAAAATTGATATTAATATGGACCCTTAGTAGTTAATAACCAAACGGATCCAAAATGTCTCGTTAGCCTATTACCTGAACCACGCAACCCCATAAAGCCACGAATAAGCATAGCAAGCTTATTTGTGAAGCTTAAAAAACTTATGAGGCTTATGATAACTTAGCCAAAAAAAAAGGGGTTTTTTTTAATGGACCCTAATGGATTGACCCCAAACAATGAACACCTCTTGATCGGACTCGATGCCCAAAGCCATTACTGAGCTTAATGGCTATTGAATAAGCCATAAGTAAAACAGCTTAAATTAGACACTAAAAGCTTAATAAAGATAAGAAAAATAGTTGGCCAAAACAGGGAATACTTAATGGACTTTTGCAAGTTTTTATGGTTAAGGTTATTAGGGCTAACGAACCCAAATAAGCCAAATAAGCTCATCTAAACTTATTTATAAAGCCCAACGTTAAAGGCCTTAATTTTGAGCTTAAAACCAAAGTCTTGTCATTTTGAAAACCCTTTTGAACTCTAGAAAGCTTTAATTCGAGTTATGTTAGCCAAAAAGCCCAATAAGCTCAAATAAGCTCATCCGAGCTTATTTATAAGCTGCCAGCAGCTTATGTAGCTTATTGAAGTAAATAAAACCTATTGTCACTTGTTAGGTCTTAATTGGGTTTAAAATGTGACTTTTTACAAGTTAAGGGACTAAATGTGTAAACTTTTGAAACTTTAGGTTCAATTCAGTTCAACTTACTATTTTTGTAAGTTGAGGTACTGTTTTGTCATTTCTAAACCTTAGGGACTATAGGGACATATAAGGACCCTAAAGGGTAATTAGTGTAAAGTTTAAAGTACCAAATGTGTACAAGTGAAACTTAAGGTTAAAAAATAAAATAGTATAAATTTTATAACCCAGGGGCTGTTTGTAATTAATGGAAAACCTAAAGGTTATTTATAAAGTGAATTAATAAACACTGACATATCAATACGAATGACATCCAAATAATATAACCGTTAACCTACAACTCAATAAATAGGAATATTTATTATAACGTTTATACGATACAGATCATGTAAAATCGTTATACCTTCCCAAAAGCCCATTCAAGTGAATACAAATTCCAAAAACATTTGCAACCAACCACACAAGTGATAAACAGTATATATAAATCTAGTCAATTATTATAGTTTATACATGAATCTTAGCCTAAACTGTAGACTAACATCTGGCCGTAATTTCTTAGGTAATTTGACGTGTGATTCAATTGCTATACTTGGATATATTATCATTTTCAGATGACTATTACAAGGTGAGTTTCATAACCCATGTTTTTACAATTATTTAAATGATTTACATCTTTGGGGTGAGAACATGCTTTGTTTTACAAACTGGACGCAAGTGTACATTTTATACTTTGATTACGAGTTTGCCTAAGTAGCGATAACCCACTGAGCCCTATTATCATGAACTGTCAATTGCTAGATTGCGAGCGCGAATGTTATAAATAGATCTATTTGGGATTGACATCCCCGTTTGGGTGAGTAGCGTTCAATGTGCCAGTCTGTCGAACAACAAACATATACCATGTCGGACTTGGGATGTTGCGGGTAAGTACATCATTCAGGGGCATTTATTGGTAATTTATTGCATCCATATACGTCGAGCTTCAGTGTCATGAGCTTAGGAAACCATAATTACTTTTTATGATCTTTGCATCTGTTGCTTAATCATACACTTGGAAATCTTGCGGTCCTACAATTGATTTACATAAACCTATGAATTCACTAACTTTATGTTGACATTTTAAGCATGTTTTCTCAGGCCAATAAGGCACGAGTTGCCACGATACATTGGGGGACTACTCTTTGGAAGAGTCAGTACTAAAGATTTAGGATGTATTACATTTTAGGATATTTGTTATAAATCGAAATCTTTACTTTTGTTATCAAACAATTTGAAGCTATGAGCTTATGTAATGAACAAGTAAATTCGTTAAAGTCCAATGTATCTTTTTAAACGACACGTTTAGTGGTCGTTCTTATATCTTGTGCTATTGATCTATGAAGTAACACCCTCGGATATTCAACATTCCGCTGCGACCCAGATTTGGGGGTGTTACAGAAAGGATGTTGGCAAACCTTCTTCTAGATCTTCAAGGCGAAATAGATCTCCGGTGGTTATAGTACAAGATGATACACCTGCTGATAACACTCCAAATATACATAAAATATCCCTCAAAAATATGTGAAATATATATGTTAACGCATGAAATATTGCATATTTGGTTGTTTGTTGGTATAATAATTGTTTCAGGACCAAGAATGACGAAAAGGACTAAAAGTGCAAAGATATTCCGTTAAATACACTAACGGTCGTCAATGGAAGGATTAGAAAAGAAGATTTAATGAAAAAGATCAAAGTGTGGCGTACTCAAGCGGGTTAATCACTTTAATTTAAAAGACCAAAGTATGGGCCACAATTATATTGTGCGGCTCACTTCTCACTGTATTACTCCAAAATCATAAATGATGCAATGATTGTGCAAGCTCTTCACTCCCCCAATTTCAGGCAACTGAAGCATCATCTATAACATAAAGGGGCACGAAATTTAGTGTCTAATCATTCCATTCTTCACAATCCTCTCTCAAATCATCTCTAAGCTACTTAGAGAATTTTCTTAGCAAAGTTATAAGGAAGTTCTTAGGAAATTGTTGAAGTATTCTTTGAATCTTTATAATTTCTAGGTTATAATCATACTGGAGGAAGATATTCAGGCCAAAGGTGGTGGAGAAGAAGTATTACTAGTTGTAATTCTGGTTAAACTAGTGTTTGGATCAAGGAAGTTCTTGTAATAAACCATATCATTTGCTTGTGAAATCGGTATAAACACGTTATCCTTATTGAATATAATGTTTTCTGAATCTATTATGCTTGTTATGTGTTTGATTGCTATGAATACGAAGTAGTCGTTTATATTTATTTTGGCTAATATGGATAATGATATGAACAAGCCTTAATGTTTTGCTTATGAATGTAATAATGATGATTTCGATGTTTAATTATCCGGATACTTGTTCTATGTTTGATTATTCATACTAAGTGGATATAGGTCGAAAGATTTCATCAAAATGTTTACATTTCGCATTTGTATGTCTATGGCAATTTGATATTAGTCTTATGAGAATTGACTAATAAAATGTATACAAACCGGATATGAAAATGTTTAACACTTAATCATATGTCTAACGAACTTGATTAAGGGATTTTATCATCATCACTTTTATACTTGAATCATTCTTTAAGCATTTTATATATTAAAGATTAAACGCCGAAAGGATTCTCTAATATATGAAATATAATATATTAATGATTGACCCATCTATACATTACATTTTTAATCTTAAATTACATCTTGCTTGATTATATGCTTTGTTCTTCAATCATTGTTCTTGAGTCTATAATAAATATATTTTAAATATTAAAAATATCTTGAATTAAACCTTTATCTTTAGATCATGACAGTCTATAAGATAACCTTTTCGTAAAATATTCTGACTTTACTTAGAATTACCAATCCCGTGGAATGACCTGGTCTTACCAAAAAGATTATACTACATACGTGGGTTATACTTTGACCCGTGTGTTTCTGTCTAATTAATCGGTATTTTTAGTCTTATAAATTTAAAGCTTTCGAAACACATCAAAAGTTTTTGGCGTCGTTGCCGGGGATTGAAATCATTCTTATTAAGTCATTACTGTTTTACAAACTAAATTTCAAAATCGCCATACAGTTTTCTGGCAAACTGACCCAAGAAATTCATTTTTCTTTAGAAAGTGCACCGCACAATCCCTTTTTGCGTCGATTTTTCTGCAATTTCAGAAAGTACGCTGTACTTACTCCGAGTACGCCGCACTTCCTGCAATTTTTACAAAACAAACCAGTTTTTAAGAAGAAAGAACCAAAACCCAAAACCTTTTCAAACTGTAAACTCAACACTGAAAACATATGGATCTTTTTCCTTATGTGCTTAATTGTTAAATTCTTGTATACAAGTAATTTATATTCTAAAATCAAAAAAACAAAAAAATATTGCCTTATGTCTCTCTTGTTTAAATTTATAAGTGCTTATGTGTTTGATCTTAAAAATTGCTCAATGTTCTTATCCCTGATTAGCTTATTTAAAAAGTGAAACATGAAAATTATAAAAGTATGGCGCACTTACCCCTAAGTACACCGATTTTTCTGAAAAAAGATATAAAAGTTGGAAAATCTCAGGAAATATGCCGCACTTACTCCAAAGTGCGACGTACTTTACTACCTGGACAGTCAAAATTTGCCCATATCTTGATTTTCGTAAACAAATCGTTCAGTTTATTGATTATAACATGTTTATTAATATTATGTAAGTGTAAAAAAGTATTACTACTTGTTTTAAATAACCCAATAACGGTTATTCTATTGTTGTGTTGTCCTATAAGAGTTATGGATCCAAGTTCTAGTGTTGGAAAAACTATTAGGAGAGTAAAGTCATTGAGAATTAGTCAAGTGAAAAAAGGCGAAGGACATGGAGACTAGAATTCCCCTAAATTTCAGGACACAGCCAACCGAAGAGATTAGCGACAGATTTGTATGATAACATCAAATATTTAATACTTTTTGGTGGCAAAATACCCCCTATATTACCTGCAAATGTTTCACTAACACTCAAAAACGAGATATTTTTTTAACATTTTGTAAGTTTTTAGGTGAATCAGGAATGTAACAAAAACGAAGGGGAATAAGGACTTAAAGTGTAAAATTTTGAAGTATGTTTACAAACACGCTAACCCCAAAAATCGGTATACACGCGTAACCAATATTAAGCAAGTACGAAGACAAGTACCCTCAAACTTTACGGCGTAACATTAAAAACTGAGTTTATGGTCGTAACCATGTAAATGGTAGGAAATCTTGCCAAAGTTAGAGTTACGGCCGTACACAATACCTATTACTCGTAACCATCAAGATCTCAACATCTATGGAAAGAAGAACACGATATTTAAGGAAATTATTTCTGACAGTTAAGATGGCATATACACTATTTTGTGTTACGAAATCGTAACCAAGTAAAACTACATTGCAATTGCAGCGCTACATGACACTTCTCACGCATGGCAATCCGACCAGGGTATATACGGTGTAACCAAAAACTGGTTACGGTGTAACCAATTGGTTACGGCGTAACCAAAAATTGGTTACGCCATAAAGTCCATTTTTGCCTATATTTTGGAATGCGACAAATCAGTGCAACGATTACGGTGTAAACCCGCAAATCATATTTTACCCCGTTAATCACCCTGGCAAACCTTAAATAGGGGCCAAATTTAGCCTTAAGAATCATCCTTCTCCCTCCCTCTGAGGGGACGACTGGGACATCTCCTCAAGTCATTTTTTAGCCCTTCAAGAAGGAAGAATCCGGTCCTGATCATCATCATCATACAGTTTGGTTCGATTATCATGTTTTCATTACTATCATTAATTGACGATAATATTGATTGTATGAATACAGTTTTTGGCTAAGCTTATCTTATTAATTATCATTCTGATTCATTTACTTCTTGCTAATTATGATTGGGCATATTACTTTGACCGTAAGAATGCCAAATATGATGCTCGCTCACCATGACTAGTGGGACAAATCCCTGTTACTATAAAGGCTATAGGGGCTGGGATTTGCGAGATAATTGAGGATTAGATGACCATTCAATCCTTGCTTTCACATTAAGTAGAATAAGTGGATCGATAAATTTAATTAATAATAATTAGGACCGTTTCTCCTTCTCTTTTTTCGTACCGAATTCATTTCAATAAAGATTAATTCTTTTCATCAAACATCTTTTTAAACGGACAACCAACTTAAACTCAATTGTAACCCCTTTAGCTCTTGACGACCTCGATTTTACCAAACTACACTACTTACGATCGGGTTCTCAACCTGTTAGTGTGTATGTAAGGTGAATCGAGTTTTATAAATTTAAACTCGGTAATATTATTTAAAGAAAATACTCATAAGTTTTTGCGCGCTGTGCGGGAGCTAATCTAGTTTTAATTTGAGTTTGTATATATTTTATTTCAATATTTGTTTCCTTGTAATAGCAAAATCTACTGTTATCTCTTGTTTAATTTTCAGGAAACATGGAAATGGAGCCTGACACTGAGAACATGACGATAAGCGAGTATCTTGAGTATAAAGTTGCGAAAGAAAGGAGATTATGGGATGATGTTCGATCCAGAAGAAGTCCAACAAAGTATAAGGAGGCAGATGTTGACTCTTATCACCAGAATAAGAGTAAGACTTTTAGCTATCCGTACTCTCATAACTTAACTCCTCCACACCCTTATTTTCTACCTGTTCAACCCTATCCTAAGAATTATTTTGTGTCTACTAATGAGAGCAACAATGTAGACATTGAAAATATGACTATAGCAACATATAATCTATACGTTGCTGAACAAGGCCTAGGAATGAATGCACTCAGTAATCACTCCTATGGTTTCACACCCCAATTTTTCGCTCAACTACCACACACACCTAACACTACTATGAAGGATTCCGACTTTGATAAAATCTTGGATGACTTATTTAGAACAGGATCAGAAAACATAAAGCGAATGAGGCATGATATAGTTCAGGATATATTGGGAACAGGATGATGATTCAGAGAGGATAAGGAGAAAGAGGTGAAGATGAGGATACTGTTTGATAATGGGATATACGGTCAGAGGACGTAGAACGAATTAGGAAATTTTTTAACGTCCCTGATGAAATAGACGAAATAGTGCAACCTTTGATCCCAGAACCCATTCACACCACACCACCTAATGATGATTATGTAGCACCGGCTACTAAATCAATTTTGGATGAACTTTTGGAAGAATTCGGTGACGAGATCTTGAATGTAGCCACGATTGACGAGGAGGCTGATCCTACTAAGGATCTAGAAGAGCTTGAAAGACTTCTAGCTATGAGACCTCAATCAAATTTTACGAAAATTCAGGTGCATTCAGTTATCATTAATACCGAGCCTTTCATTCATACTCAACTAATGAGTCCCTTATATGGAGTGTTTAAAACATCTAAACCATGTAAGGTAGACAGGGACATTACATCTCCTAGAAGGTATGCTTTTTTATTATCATACTCACCACTTCTCTCTAATCTAATCTTCTTTCCTTGTTTCTCTCTCTACTTTCTCTCTCTAAGTTTCTTCTCATTTTTTAGCATTTTGGTAAAGAACATAGTTGTGTAATGGATTAAATACATGGGATAACATATCTTTATCTGCAACTGTCTTAACATTGATAGGTGTAACAACAATAGTAACATCCAAATTTTTACTCTCTACAATTTCATCTATAAAAGTAAGGTCAGGTTTGCGAGGTATGAAATTTCCTGTTAGAGGTGGATGAACTGCATGATATGCCTTATCTGCTTTAGACTTATCAGTTAAATTAACAAAATCTTCTACCGCAGGAGAAGCTGCAGTAGCTCTATTATAACCTAGTCCTTTTTTTAAACTTGTCAATTACTTGACAATCTAGTAGTTCATTTAAAGATTTAGATGAATTTTGAAACTTTTCCAATGTTTCTTTTAACTGATCTCTTTCTGCTTCAGCTTTTTCCAAATTTTGTTTATATATATCTAAGGCATTATCTCTTAATCTAACCTCAAGTTTTCATACATTTATGTTAACTTCTAACACGGCCTCATTTTTCTTATAATGAACTAGTCTAGCTTCTACTGATTTTAAACTGCTTTATAAGAGATTAAGTTAAATTGAGACTTTGTGTTATCAAAAGACAAATTATCATATTGTTCTTTAAGAGAAGCATAAGCTTTTAAACATGTTTTAGAACAAGAATCTACCTCAGATTCTGAACTAGAAGAGCTTCCAGAGGATGTAAATGCCATCTTGTATTATTTTATTTTCCTTTGAACTCCTGATTTCTTGGAAACCTACATTCTCTGGCAAAGTTCCCATGTTTATGACAGTTGAAGCATTCCACTTTTGAAATGTCAAAACCAACTCTTTGACCATCTATGTTTAGCTTCGTCCTAGTTCTTTTGATAAATCTTCTTGCTTTGATTGTCAACATGGCTATCTCCCATTGAAGATCCATTTCTTCTAAATCATCAGGATGAAGTTGTTCCAGATCTTCTTGAGAGAGTTAAGGAGAGTTAGGTTGACTTAAAAGTAAAGCACAAATCACAGCATCACAAAGATTATCTAGACATACAGAGTTACGGCTATTATGATGAGTATGAGTAGTACTTTGAGTAGTATTAATTTCATAAGAAGAATAATCTTCCTTGTGTGTGCTGTTTGTGTTATTAGTGCTGTTGGAGATAAAGGCCACATTCTGTGTATTTTGACTTGTGCTTGATGAACCTGTTAATTCAGGTTCATATATCTTCAGATTATTATACAAGTCATCTAAGCTGATGGTTTCAATCTCTGCCTTGTTTCTCCAAATTAGAGCATGATACTTCCATTCAGATGGAAGACTTCTCAGCAACTTTAAGTTCATATCTTCTTGATTGATCACTTCTCCTTGGATCTCCAACTGTCCAATGAGTTTTTGTAACCTATCAAAGGTTTGATCTATTGATTCAGAACTTAATGCAGCAAAGTTCTCATATTGTTGTTTGAGAAGTGTCCTCTGAACCTTTTTGGACTCCTTGTTCCCTCCATACCTTTTCTCTATAGCCTCCATTAGCAACTTTGCATCTTGATATGTGTGGAACTTCAGTTGGTCTTTGTTTGGAAGTGCCATCAACAGGGTTGCTCTTGCTTTCATTTCATTCCTTCTCTCCTGTTTTTCTTCAACAGAGGTTGGTTCATATTCCTGTTCAACTGTTCCAACCATCTTTTTAAGCACTTTGTTTCCATTCTTGATTACTTCCCATAGAGAGTAGTCAGTCATCAGGAAGTATTGTTCTATCCTCATAAGCCAGAGGTCATAGTCTCCTGGGTTGAGAAGAGGCAGTCTTGCAGTCAGATTATTGTTTGTGGTGGTTCCTACCTCCATCTTGTCACAAAAAAATAGATCTTGAAGAAGAGGTTGATTCTTCTTATTCAAAGCTTCACAACAAGCTCTGATACCACTTGTTGGTCCTAAAACCGATCTTGTCCTCCTTAGCTTGATGTAAGGTTAGCAACTTTGGATAAATCCAAAACTACTATGACAGAAACTTTGATTATTGAATATCAAATACTATGCGGAATCTAGTATTGATATTAAGAAGAATAATAACAATTGAATAGCAAACAATGAAACAGTAACAAAACTTTCAGCCTCAATTATATTAACGAACACTCTGAATTAGTGTTAGGGTTTACAAAACCTTGAAGCTCTAAGAATTCTATGGAAAACTGCTATGAGAACTGATATCTTTTTCTATACCCTAGGACCTCCTTTTATACACTAAGGAGTCCTACACGGTTTACAATACCTTCCTAACATATCATAATCATTTCTATAATTACAGACAATCATATCTTTTACAAATATAACTTTAATACTTATCTTCATAGGTACTCTTGTTTTCCACACACGCTTTATCTTTTTACTCTGTCTTTATCCTCTTGACAGTAGTAAGTCTTCAAGCAGTTGTAAGTCAGCAACAGTTGTATCTTTATAACCAGCAGCACTAATTGATCATAAGCAGTAGTAAGTACCAGCAGTACTAATCTTTATGCTAACAGTTGTAACTTTACTCTAGCAGTACTAAGTTACACTAACAGTAGTAACTTTTGTACTAGTAACATTAATAACTTAGCATATTTTCAGTCTTCAACTCTGAGCAGTCTTAACTTCTACTGGCAGTAGTAACTTCATACTAACAGTACTAATATTATACTAACAGTAGTAACTAGCAGTGGTAACATTATACTACCAGTACTAACTACTTAGTATAATTTCCATTATGTACCTGAGTAGTAGTAACCTTAAGTGTCCTTGAAGTCTTTCAAGCCCCAACAGTGGTTACACCGTAACCAATCTGAAGTCAAATTGCATTTACTACAAGTTTGCTGAAGGATTTACGGTGTAACCAAAAATTGGTTACGCCATAAACTTTCGTTATGGCGTAACCAAAAATTAGTTACGCCATAAAGTCCATTTTTGCCTATACTTTGGAATGTCGACATCAGCAAGGTTACGGCTTAACCCACCAATTAGTTACGCCGTAACACCCTCAGAAGCCTATAAATAGGGGCCGAATTCAGCCTTAAGCATCATCCTTCTCCCTCCCATCTGAGGGGATGACTATGACATCTCCTCAAGTCATTTTTCAGCACTCTCCAGCCTTTCATGAAGGAAGAATCCGGTCCCGATCATCATCATCATCATCATCATACAATTTGGTTTGATTATCATGTTTTCATTACTATCATTAATTGACGATAATATTGATTGTATGAATACAGTTTTTGGCTAAGCTTATCTTATTAATTATCATTATGATTCATTTACTTCTTGCTAATTGTGGATTGGGTATATTACTTTGACAATAAGAATGCCAAATATGATGCTCGCTCACCATGACTAGTGGGACAAATCCCTGTTACTATAAAGGCTATAGGGGCTAGGATTTGTGAGATAATTAAGGATTAGATGATCTTTCAATCCTCGCTTTCACATTAAGTAGAATAAGTGGATCATTAGATTAATTAATAAGTAATTAGGATCGTATCTCCTTCTCTTCTTTCGTACCTAGTTCATTCCAATTAAGTTCTATTCTTTTCATCAAAACAACTTTTAAAACGTGACAACCAACTTAAACTCAGATTTGTAACCGCCTTTTAGCTCTTGGGACGACCTCGAATTTACCAAAACTACACTACCCATGATCGGGTTCTCTGCCCGTTAATGCGTTGTCAGGTAGATCGAGTTTTATAAATTTAAAACTTGATAAATTAATATTTAAAATAAAATACGCATCAAGTTTTTTGCGCCATTTCCGGGGAGCTAATTAGGTTTTAAGTTTGAGTTTTTTATATATTTTATTTCAGTATTTACTTTCTTGTAAGAGCACAATCTACTCGTATCTTGTGTTTGATTTTCAGGAATCGGGGGAATGGATCCTGATATTGAGAACATGACGCTTGACGAGTAATGTTAGTATGAAGCTGAAAAAGAAAGGAGATTATGGGACGACGTTCGATCCAGAAGAAGTCTAACATATTATAATGAGGCGGATGGTGACTCTTTTCACCGGAATAAGAGTAAGACTGTTAGCTATCCATACTCTCATAACTTAACTCCTCCACACCCTTATTTCCTACCCGTTCAACCATATCCTAAGAATTATTATGTATCTACTAATGGGAGCAACAATGTAGACATTGAAAATATGACTATAGCAGAATATAGTTTATACGTTGCTAAACAACGCCTAGGAATGAATGCACTCAGTAATCACTCCTATGGTTTTACACACCAATTTTTCGCTCAACCACTACACACACCTAACACTAGTAAGAAGGATTCCAACTTTGATAAAATCTTGGATGACTTATTTAAAACATGAAACGAATGGGACATGATATAGTTCAGGATAGTATTTGGGAATAGGATGATGATTCAGAGGAGGATCAGGAGGAAGATGGTGATGATAGGGATACTTTTGATATGTGGGATATTACGGTCGAGGACGTAGAACAGATTAGGAAATTTTTTAAAACGTCACCTGAATGAAATAATGAAATAGTACAACCTTTTGATACCCAAAACCCTATTCTCACCTCACCACCTAAGAGATTATGTAGCACACGCTACTAAATCAAATTGGATGACTTTTGGAATAAATTCGGTGATGGAAACTTAAATGTAAACAGATTGTCAGGATTTTTGATCTACTAAGGATCTAGAAGAGCTTGAAAGACTTCTAGCTATGAGACCTTAATCTAATATTATTAAAATTCAGGTGCATTCAGTTATCATTAATATCGAGCCTTTTATTCATACTTAACTAATGAGTCCCTTATATGGAGTGTTTAAAACATCTAAACCATGTAAGGTAGATATGGACATTACATCTCCTGGAAGGTATGCTTTCTATTCACCGTTTCCCTATCTTGTAGCTTACTTACACCCTAAGGGTGTCTTTTGCTACTTCCACCTACACTTGATCCCAAGTGAGGGGATGGATACCCGGTTACCTTGTAGATAAGGGTGGAGTCAAGCTAGAGACTCAAACAAAAACAAGCGCTTCATGGCAGGCACCCTATGCCTATCTTTTAATTTATGTTTTGTCTTATTTTATTTCAATTTTGTGCATATTAGTGGGTGGGTTTGATAGATGTATAGATGTATTTCGCTAACGTTGGGGGTTCTGCCACAGAGGTTTTAACTGAAATAGAGCAAAATTCATGATCATCTCAATTCATAATCATATGGTAAAATTGTTGTTGATGCTCAATTATGACGTAACCAACTAGTTTACGCCGTAGCAAACCATTATGACGTAATCACCCTTAAAACAATATGGGTTTTTTTTTAGTTACGCCATATACATGCTTAATTGAAATTTTCTAAAAAAAGTATCATATGATTACGGGTAAGCAGATGGTTACGCCATAACCACTTTTCTAGAAAAACTTAATAATCAAGTTGAAAACATTTCTAATCGTGTATATTGTAAATGAACTTTTGGTACGTTTCTTTTGAAACCCCTCACGAGACTTCACTCATATACTAGGCCATTGAGTGGTTTAAAAGCTTGTTGCATACCGCTAAATGCAATCGTGATTCCTAACGAAAGCGAGTTAGATTGTAATTTTTCGTGTATAACTTTGTACAATTTTACTGGATTTATGCTTGATATTAGCTCTCTTGAACTATACAAGGTTGAAAGCAATAGCGAAGTTGATACTGGCTACAGGGATGCATGTGAAATCCGAATTCATTTGATACCATGTTGATGATGATGGGATGATTGCTCGAGGAAGCAGACTTGGAGCATGACTTAGAGCATGCTGTCTCTTCATCATACCGAGCAATTCCAGAAAAGTTTCTTGTCTTAATTCTACTCTTTCCTTTTTATTTCATTTCCTTAAGGTACAATAGGGACATTGAACAAATCAAGTGGGGGGGGGGGGGGATGAGAGTAGAATTAATACTTGACTTATGTTTTGCCTTTGATTTTTTTAGTTTTCTTTGAAAATTATGCCAATTTTATAATTTTTGATTTTTTTTCTTAAATAACTAGAATTAATCTTTGCCGAATGCACATTACCCTTTATTACTTGGTGATATTTAAACCTAATATCCTGTTTCCGTCATATTACTCAAAAATCCACCAAAATATTGAGTGTGCCGGTAGTACTGTAGACTTTAGAACTTGGCATGTACATCATTTCGAGACCTAATTGATTAGCAGGAATGGATAGTTCAAGAAGGCAACACTTAGGAAATCACCCAAAAAGCCTATATGTGTGTGTTTATCGACTTGTTACACTGACTTGTCGACCTCCCGTGATAAACCCTTTTGTTGCACTCATTATTAGTGCAAGATACCCCTAGATCACCCATGTTGAGCCAATCTATGTTTTCACCCTACTCTACATGTTTCGTTACCCCATTTTACCTTAGCCTACCCTGTAGACTTTATTTTTTTTGTGCTGAAATCTCTGGCTACTTAAGTCCGTGGTTCGGGGGAATGGGATTAAAAAATTTATGCATTCGTGGAAGACCGATCAATTATGATCTATAAAGACCCCCCTGTATCACCACTTTCAATGTTGTTTATCTCAAGTAGGGGGATGTACGTATAATATCGAATGTTGCAGGGGAAATAATTAAAGATATAAACTCCTGTAACATTTGCAAATTTATCATGAAGAAAAGAGGGTGCAACTAAAAGCCACCCATGTGCTAAAAATATAAAGATGGTGCAAAATAAAAATAAAAAATGGAGCTAGTAGCCTATTATTGCACCAAGACATCTCAAATATGAAGAATGGAGCTAGTAGCCCATTATTACACCAAGTCATACCAATGCTTACGAAGAATGGAGCTAGTAGCCAATTATTGAAGATCAGATTTTCAGACTTAAACTCTTGGACCCATGAATGGACAGTAGCTAGTTATGACAACCTTAGATTATTTTAGACTATTTGTTTTGTGTTTTTATATTAACAACCATTAAATGTGTATCCCATGTCTATCCTAACCCTTTATCACTCTTTAAAAACCATATTACCCTTGTTGCCTTAAAGAATTATTTAGACCTTGATTCTAACTTTTGTAGATTTGTGTACTTTCCAAGCTTATGATAGAATACATGCTATGACTGTGCAATTGAGCGATCACCCCAAAAATGAAACACTTAGAATAGTGGAGAGCTGAGTGACTTTTTATCCCCTTTTTGTGAGGTGTTCGGCTTTGATGTTTTCTAGCATAAGAGTTTTATAAATTCATTTCTTGAAGTTATTCTCGGGAAATCTTTTTATGAAATGTTCTAACAGGTTCTACTTGAAGGCAAGCAGAAGTCAAGTGGGGGATATTTGATAACATCAAATATTTAACACTTTTTTGTGGCAAAATACCCCCTATATAACCTGCAAATGTTTCACTAACACTCGAAAACGATATATTTTCTATCATTTTGTAATTTTTAGGTAAAATGCAGGAATGTGACAAGAAACAAGAGAAAAATGACTTAAAGTGTAAATTCTGAAGTATGTTACGGCGTAACCCCAAAAATGGTTACACCGTAACATATATTAAGCAAGTACGAAGATCAAGGACCACGTTACGGCGTAACATTAAATCTAGTTACGCCGTAACCATGGAGATGGAAGGAAATCTTGCCAAAGTTAGAGTTACGGCGTAACACAATATCTAGTTACGGTGTAACACAATATCTAGTTACGCCGTAACCATAAAGATCCACATATATGGAATGAAGATCACGCATTTATGGAAATTATTTAACGGTTACGGCGTAACACTTTTTGTGGTTACGCCGTAACAAATCAGAAGTCAAAATTAGATTTACTATAAGTTTGCTGAAGGGTTTACGGTGTAACCAAAAACTGGTTACAGTGTAACCAATAGTTACGGCGTAACCACTTGGTTACGGCGTAACCAAAAATTGGTTACGCCATAAAGTCCATTTTTGCCTATTTTTTGGAATGTCGACATCAGCAAGGTTACGGCGTAACCCACAAATCAGTTACGCCGTAACACACTTAGAAGCCTATAAATAGGGGCCGAATTTAACCTTAAATATCATCCTTCTCCCTCCCTCTGAGGGGACGACTGGGAAACCTCCTCAAGTCGTTTTTTAGCCCTTCAAGAAAGAAGAATCCGGTCCCGATCATCATCATTATACAGTTTGGTTTGATTATCATGTTTTCATTACTATCATTAATTGACGATAATATTGATTGTATGAATACAGTTTTTGGCTAAGCTTATCTTATTAATTATCATTCTGATTCATTTACTTCTTGCTAATTGTGATTGGGCATATTACTTTGACCATAAGAATGCCAAATATGATGCTCGCTCACCATGACCAGTGGGACAAATCCCTGTTACTATAAAGGCTATAGGGGCTGGGATTTACGAGATAATTGAGGATTAGATGATCATTCAATCCTTGCTTTCACATTAAGTAGAATAAGTGGATCATTAAATCAATTAATAAGTAATTAGGACCGTATCTCCTTCTCTTCTTTCATACCTAGTTCATTTCAATAAAGATTTATTCTTTTCATCAAACAACTTTTTTAAACGTGACAACCAACTTTAACTCATATTTGTAACCTCTTTTTAGCTCTTGGGACGACCTCGGATTTACCAAAACTACACTACTCAATACCGGGTTCTCTGCTCGTTAGTGTGTTTGTAAGGTGAATCGAGTTTTATAAATTTAAAACTTGGTAAATAATTATTTAAAAGAAAATACGCATCAATGTGGCACCTTGTTTCGTTAATGGATTGGAAGCATATGATGGGGAAATAAATCTTAAAGTAGAAGAAAATAAGATCTCGAATGAGTTTGCAGTAAAATTATGTTTGGAGCATGAGGTGAAACGTTGAAATAAAGTGGTTAAGAAGGAATTGATCATAGCTTTGAGAGGAGAGATTTATTTTGTGAAGTTCATAATAAATCCTAAAGAATATGATATTGAACTAGGGGTAGTTTTTAGAAGATCATGCTTGCGTCTGACCAAAGTAATTGCTGATTTTGGGAATGAAACTATTATAATATACCCTAAAAGATATCTAATAACATACAAGGTTAGGGAAAGAGAGGTTGATTTAGAGAGAGAGAGTGGTTGGATGAACACTTTAGAGAGAGAAAGTAAACATGAAACAGAAATGCATAAATGAGTGAAAGAAATGAACAACCAACACCCTCTCTAAGGCATGGAGAGGGTACTTATACTACCCTAGTGGCCGGCCAAGGAGAGCTTGTGGGCTTTCCATGGGCCTTTTGGCCCAATTAGATTTCAAACATTACATTTGACTAACTACGGACTTTGACTAACTATTATTGGAAGTGGTCGAGACTTATCGTATTCCTAACAATCTCCCCTTAAGGGAGGTTACTCCAATTTACAAAAGCTTAATCCTAGCATACTATGCTTTAACTTTAGTCTTGAGCTCGTAGTCTTCTTTTCTTTATCTTTTTCTTATGAATATGGAGTTGTGATCATTGACTTTAAGCTTGAGCTTGTTCCTTTAACTTGACTTGTATGTGAATATGTGATCTTGAGCACCTTGAGATCATCAACCAAGCATAATCTCTTTTTGCCATCTTGTAAACTTTGCCATCTTGTGAACATGTGACTTTTGGACCGTATGTTAACTTGAAAAACTTTAATAATGCATCTTTCTTGAGGTTCTTTAACTTTAACACTTCGTCGCTTCAAGTAGGACGTACGGTATCAGAGTAGCAGAAGTCTTGAAACATGTACTTGAGCTTTCATGATGTCTTTATATTTGTCAGTCGGGTATGAGCATGTGGTTATAAATCTTTATGACAGATGGAATCAGGTACCTTCACCTCCATCTTTAAGTATCCTGCATTAAAACAGTTAGCAATAAAGTAAGGGGCGAATATAGCTTTGTCATTCGCCCGTGTTTTGTTAGAGTAACCTTTGAATCGATGAGGATCGACCTGTGATCAGGTAGATTCAATTTAAGAATAATCTCCTTGACAGGATTTCCAACTGAAGTATCAAATCTTTCTATCACATATGCATGTTCTCATTACCAGAACGTCTCAAAGCAGACAACACAATAAGAGTGAACCAGTGAGTTACTGTCTCACCGATTGAATAGAAAAATCAATTTAAAAATCAATCGACATGTCACTTACTAAAGTGGTTTTGTGACACATCGAGAGTATTAATCATTTCAAAAGTTCATCATCAATTGTCAATTCATTTACTGGAACAAGTTTGATTCATTTTAGAATTGTACCATCGTTTCTTTTTAGTTGTCACAAGTTTGATTCATATAGAATCGCACAAGTCACCTACCATGAGCTTGTTTGATGTTGGCTCAAGCAGGATTTCCATCTTTACTGTGATTACTTGAGTATCACTCTGATGTTCTGGCAAAATCATAAGGATAATACGTAAGACTCTTTATATATTTCTCGTTATTCACATTATGTGATATAGCAAGCATGATTATGATGAGAGTCCTAATGAGATTTATGAATGATATCTTTTGGCTCTAAACTTAATAGTGCACTTTGGTGTTAGTGATCGGAGGAGGCTGGAGCAGACTGCCACCTTTTCAATAACAACTAACTCATAGTGAGAAAGTTGATAGAAATGCGTGTAATCTCCGTGATAAATGAAACATAAATCTTTTGAGAGAGTCTGAGTGGCTAGGGAGGGTTGTGCATTGCATCACTGGGTCCATGATGTCAGTCTTCAATGTCAGCAGTCATCTTTGTGATTCTTGACAACAGATGTATCGACCCGATTTTTGCCTAAGTGTAAGGAGGGTTTCTTTCTTTTCACCCTTTATCTTAACTTTTCTTTTTAATTCTTCAACCCCTTCAATGCTTACCGAGACTTCATAACTAGTACCTTGTTGGGTTTGTTCCAGTACTAGCTCCATCTCAGTTGGCACTTTTCCCTTATTCTCACTTTTACTTATATTTCATACCTAAGTACTACTACACTATCTTGTGGAATATCCCTGGGTAGATCCCTCTGGTTCTGGCTGGATCATGGGAATAGATACCTAAACTTAACCATCTTATATCTCCAATACAGTAATTTAAATGGTCGGTCTTTGATACTTCCACATTTAAAAAGAAACAAAAAAAAACACAAAAACTAAACAAATCACTCCATGGCTCTTGATACCAATTGAAAGATATCTAATAACATACAAGGTTAGAGAAAGAGAGGTGGATTTAGAGAGAGAGTGTGGTTGGATGAACACTTTAGAGAGAGAAAGTAAACATGAAATGAAAGTGCATAAATGTATGAAACAAATGAATAACCAACACCCTCTCCAAGGCATGGAAAGGGTACTTATACTACCCTAGTGGCCGGCCATGGAGAGCTTATGGGCTTTCCATGGGCCTTTTGGCCTAATTAGATTTCAAACATTACATTTGACTAACTACGGGCTTTGACTAACTATTATTAGAAGTGACCAAGACTTTTCGTATTGCTAACAATCTCTCCCTAAGGGAGGTTACTCCAATTTTCAAAAGCTTAATCCTAGCATACTATGCTTTGACTTTAGTCTTGATCTCGTATGTCGGTAACCCTTTATCACTTACACTTCATGATTTAAACAAGAAAATAAGATAGGAAAGATGGAAGAATTTTAGAGAGAGAAACAATAGAGAGAAAGGAAGAGAATAGTTGAATTAACTTGCAAGAGAAAAATGTTACAAATGAGACCAACACCCTCTCCATCCTTGGAGAGGGGTATTTATAGTTTAACCATGAGGCTTTCATGCCTATGGTATTTCTACGGGCCGGGCTCAGGATGACTTAGGCTTAAGGCCGATACACTTGACCGATTAGCTTACATAAACGAGCCCGATTACCCGTTCTAGCCTATTACAATGTTACATAATTGAATGACCGAGACTTAATATTCTTAATGAACGAACTTCCTTGTTCGAATCAATATTTGAGGCTAACAATCACCCCCGAAGTGAGTTCATTGCGACACTCATTCATGAGATCAGTGAGATTGTTTTTGTTGTTAATCTCTTGTGATCTTGGTCTCTGTCTACATTCTAGGCTTGTTCCTTCATGCTTTGCGATCTTTGATCTTGAGCCTTTGTCATTGTCTTTTGACTTCGTCTTTCTGTCCGAGATCTTTAAATCTTTATCCTTTAGTCTTGATCGTCTTTGCCGCCTTGTGATCTTGTGTCTTGACCAATATGCTCATACTTTGCATCATCTTGAAAGCTTGCTAACAATCTCCTTTGATAGACTTGATATCTTAAAGGAAGATCTTTAATATCAAAGTTTGCAGAAGTCTTTGTCTTTAATTCTTGAGCTTTCTTGATTCTTGAATCTTAATGCTTATAATATGTCTTTGTAGTTTGAGTATAATCATGTGGTAATGAATCCGACTTCAGCTGGAATGGGATACCGCCACCACCGTATAACCTGCAAGTTTACGTTAGTGATAATCAACATATATGGATGAGAGTGTCTTTGTTACTTCGTCGAATAAGGTTGCAATAACCACGGTTCCCCGTTAATCAGTATAAATACTGCCTGTGATCAAATAGAATTCAAATGAATCTTCTTGACAGGGTTTCGCAGCCGCACTAGCCGTTCTCGTTACCGGAGCGTCTCAAAGCAAACAACATGGAAAGAGTGAATCAGATAGTTACTATCTTTCTGATTAAACTGTCAATTTATTTACTAGAACAAGTTTGATTCACATTGAATCGCACCATCGTTTCTTTCCAGTTGACACAAGTTTGATTCATCTAGAATCGGACAAGTCACCTACCAAGAGCTTGTTTGATGTTGGCTCAAGCAGGATTTCCATCTTCATTGTCAATACTTAAGTATCACTCGGATATTCAGGCAAAATCACAAGGATAGTGCGTAGGACTCTTGTTAACAGCTTTTGAACTTATTGGTGTTCAACAAGTGTTTGTAATGGAATGTTTCCTAATGATATTTATTTTATTGATCTCTTGGCTCTAGACTCGATTAGTGCGCTTTGGTTTTAGTACTCGGAGGCTGGAGCAGACTGCCACCTATTCAATATTAACTAACTCGGAGTGAGAAAGCTAATAGAAGTCATGTGTATCTCCGTGACAAATGAGACAAGTTTCTGTTGAGAGAAACTTGAATGGCTGGGAAGGGTTGTGCATTGCATCACTGGGTCCATGATGCCATTCTTTAATATCAGAATTCATCTTTGTGAAAACCGATAGATTATGTATTGACCCGGTTTCTGCCTAAGGTGTAAGGAGGGTTGCTTTCTTTTCACCCTTTATCCATACATTTCTTTTTAATTCTTCTACCCCTGCAATGCTTACCAAGACGTCATTACTAACACCTTGTTGTGATTGTTCCAGTGTTAGCTCAATCTTAGTTGGCATTATTCCCTTATACTCATTCATCTCCAATCATACCTAAGGACTGTTATTTCTAACTATGGAGTGTCCTTGGGTAGATCCCTCCGGTTCTGGTTGGATCATTGGACTAATACCTAACCTAACCACCTTATGACTTCAGAATCGTCGTGAAATTAATAGGTTGTTAGGTGATTGCATTTTATTATACTATAGAATATATCATAAAAATATAATACTTTTAAAAGAGTAATTCAGAAGATTACCAAGTTACCCTCGATAAAATTCACTCTCAAAAATATATATAATATAATATATAATA
>BQNB010008717.1:0-22914 GCA_026074375.1 Tanacetum coccineum
ACCAGCAGAATCCATTGCTGCTGAAGTGGGGACAGTAGAGGCAGAAACATTAGTACTAGGTGTACCACCAGCAGTATCGGGAACAGCAAAACCAGCCATAGGAGTAGCCGAACCAGCAGGTTGAAAACTACCACCACCAGCAGAATCAGGATCATCAGCAGTATGAGATGTAGCAGCAGGAACACTAGCTGGCTGTGAAGGCGCACGTTCAACCCGTTGTCTCTTAGAAGGAGGCTCAGTAATGACAGGCTTGGGTCGAAATAGGTTGTACTGAGCACTCAACAAGCGATCCTTTTCAAGACGTCTGCAGATATACTCGTACTCTTCAATCAGCTGTTGGTTGGTCATAGCCTTGACAGCGGTCATTGTGATGGTACCATTATGAGCTGCACACCATTGATTTTTAACTAAGTTGCGCACTCAACTTTGTGACCTCAGATGCTCATTGGATTACCTTGAGTCTCAATAACCGTAAATCATGCCAAGGCTCGCTTCTTCTTTTCCTTAATAGCAGTCATACGCTCAATAAAGTTTTCCTCGGTTACATCAGCTCCCAACAACTCGCGTGCCAATGCAGGATTTGAACCAACTTGCATCATCAAATTCAACCAGTCTGTTTCTGTCATACGCATCATGAGTTCATCTAATTCCTTTGCGCGCTGTTCAGAAACAATTTGCAAGTCTTCCTGAGCCAAATCCGCAGCCTGTAACTGTTGAACCAATCGCTCACTAGCCTGTTCTTCTTCGAAAACATTTCCTGGCTTGTGCATCCTCTGCAAGAAACTCAGCAGGAATATCCAAATCAGGCATAGGAGCCTTTCCCTTGTCAGCCTTTAGATGGTCGTTCTTATAAGTCAAGCCAGACCCTAAAAGTCAACGATTGAAATCGTCATTCAAAAATTCGAAAATTTCGGATTTTACAATATTTTTGTAATCTGTAACCTAGGCAGATTCAAGTTATAATATAAAGTTATTTTGTGATTCTTAATATTGTTCTTTTTAGCATTATTGATTAGTTTCCGCATGATCAATAGTGTTCTGATCTGTGTTTCATTACTGTTGCTTTAGAATTATCTAAAGGAACAAACCCTTTACAAGCTAAAGGTTAAGATCTATTCAGAAAATGATCCAACAAGTGGTATCAGAGCTTGTGTGGAAACTCTGAATAAGAAGAACTCAATTGTAAGATGGCAGAACAAGACATTCCTCCACCAACTATCACAACAATGAAAATCCCTATCATCAGGAAGGGAGAATATGATATTTAGAGCATGAGAATGCGACAATATATCTGTCCCACAACCAAAACCTATGGGAATGTTATTGTTAAGAAGGAGATCTAGAAGAAGAGACTGCAGAGCGCGCGACGAGAGTGGAGAAACATCTGCTCCTCCTGCTCCTAAGACTGCCAAACAACTGGCTGCTAAAAGGAATCAGGAAAGAGTTAAGAGCATCTTGCTTTTAGCAATACCTGATGAATACCTCCTCAAGTTTCACAATGTTGCAGATGCTAAATCACTCTAGGAAGCAATCAAATCAAGGTTTGGAGGTAATGAAGAATCCAAGAAGATGCAGAAAAATGTTCTAAAACATCAATTTGAAAACTTTTCTACTGCATCAAATGAAAGTCTGGACAAGGCTTATGATAGGTTCCAAAAACTCATAAGTCAATTGGAGGTTCATGGTGCTCCAATATCAAAGGAAGATATCAACCAGAAGTTCCTAAGAAGTCTTCCTCCTTCATGGAATCAAATTGCTCTAATCATGAGAAATAAGCCAGACATTGATGAGATTGATATTGATGACCTCTACAACAACCTTAGGGTCTACAAAGATGAGATGAAAAGGTCTTCAAGTTCCACTTCTACTTCTCAGAACTTGGCATTTCTTTCCTCTGAGAACACTAGCAGTACTAATGAAGTTAGTACTGCCAGTGGAGATTTTGGGGTTAGTTCTGCTGGAGGAATTAGTCAAGTTTCATCTACCCTATGTGCTCATGATGTAGCGTGCTCTTTCTTTGCACAACCAACAACTAGTCCTCAACTTGAAAATGAGGATTTTCAGCAGATTGATGAAGATGACTTGGAAGAATTAGATCTTAGATGGCAGGTGGCTATGTTGACTGTCAGAGTGAGGAAATTCATTCAGAAGACAGGAAGGAACATGGATTTCAAAGAAAAATAGCCTGTTTCACTTGATAAATCAAAAATTAAGTGCTACAACTGTCACAGAAAAGGGCATTTTGCTAGGGAATAGATATTTGCAGGTTATAGCTTATTAATATAAGCTAAAATATGAAGGTTTAACGTAACAAAAGTTCAGATTAATGATTCGTTAAGCCAGAAATCAAAATGGGTCGAATTAGGGTTTTAAAATGAAAACGCGTAGGTTTTTAATTCAAATTCTTTCAAGACTTAATAAAGTGATTATAATATCATTAGATAAGCTTATTAGAATAGCTTATAACTTCATTTTACAAGATTAGCTTATAGATTTAAGAAAAACATGAAATTAGGTTTGGATCAAAAAGGTAAAACACATATGTTTTTGAGTTCAAAGCTTTTAACCATAGTTTTAGCATGATCATATGAACATTATGAGGGTATGAAAACAGAATGTGAGCTTATGGAACCTGGTTTTGAGCTTATAGCTTGGAAACTGGTCGAAATCGGGACTTTTAACTTCGTATGCCTAGAATAACGACTCCAGGGCTTCTTTTCTTGGTTTCTTTTGCTTCACTTCTGATATTGAGACTTCTTAGCACCTTCTTGAGCAAGGAGTTGCTGCTATTATGGGTTATAGAAAGAAGAAGTGGGGGATGAGTTAGAATGAAGGGTTATGAGCCCTATTTATAGTCGAATAGTACCTTGGTGGCCAAGGAGACTTAATGGCCAAGCCTTGGACATGTGTAGCAGCTAGGAGATGATGTGGAGAGACTATGGAATGAGTTAGCAAGGCTAGGAACTAGTATGAAGGTGTTGGAAGGTTTCTAAGGGGTGTTTGTGGCCTCGGCTAAGCAAGAGAGAAAGAGAGGTGATGTGGCTGATTTTCTAGCCATATTATGAGTTAAGGAGCATTGTAAGCTGCTTGGAAGTAAAGGAGGTGAGTTGTTAAGGTGCTTGGATGCGAAGCTAACTCTTGAAATGGGTCAAAAAGAAAGAAATGGTGTCGCGGGTTTAATAGGGCACGAATAGGGTTTTTAAGCTTGTATTTCATGTATACTTGTTTAATAAGGATGGATTAATGATTACAAGACTTGTATTAAGAGTTATTAACAAGATTTGATAGGTGGTTCAGGTTTAAAATGGGTGAAAACAAGTAAACGGGTCAAAAGTTCACATTAGGGTTCGATTAGGGTTTCTCGGATTTAATTCTTGTACATCGTTGTTAATATGATGAAATGATGATGGAATGTGATTTATGATGTTGTAATTTATGTTATTACAACTTATTTGGGTAGTGGTTGAGGTTAAAATGGATAAAAATCAAGAAACAGGTCACGATTTACTATTTAGCTCGGGTTAGGGTTTCTAACTTGGATTTCTTGTAATTTCATGAATTGAGAATGAATATAGAATGTAAATGAAGTGCATGACTTGCTTGTAACTTGTACTTGATGGATTGTACAAGTTTCCTTAGGAAAACGGAGGTAAAACAGCTATTTTAGATGTCGTGCATTAATGACTTGTACATTATGCTTTAAAGGACTTGTACCTTATTTTGGAGGAAAG
The DNA here is from genome assembly GCA_026074375.1 of Tanacetum coccineum. Classification (NCBI taxonomy): domain Eukaryota; kingdom Viridiplantae; phylum Streptophyta; class Magnoliopsida; order Asterales; family Asteraceae; genus Tanacetum; species Tanacetum coccineum. The sequence continues at coordinate 3,732 of BQNB010008717.1, forward strand.
ATATATTCAAATGAGATGTTATATTGCTTGTACTTGAGCTTTGATTGATTGTACATTCATCTTGGATGTTTACATTACCCAAAATTAGGGTTTAGGCAATAACGTTAACGGTTAAGGCTCATTTGATATTATCGTTGTGAAAACTACGATAAATAGATAACGTATATGATAAAATGAATAACGGATTATTGTCTTGACATATTAGGATGTTTACTTGATGTAAACATGCAAAGAATAGGCATAGGTTGTTACGAGAGCTCGTTTACCTTAGAAATGTAAACTATGATACGTAATGGAATGAAATGAAACGAAATTTTATTCCCGTAAAAAGTAGTACTTAATAAAGTAAGTAGATATTACATTGATAAAGATACTGGAAAATTACGGGTTGTTATACTTTGGATGAGATTCGAGTTGATGCTAAGTTGGATTTTGTGGAAGACCTGTGGAAATTTTGGAAAGAGAGTTTAAGAAGCTGAAGCGTAGTAGGATTGCCATCGTCAAGGTTTGGTCGAATTCGAAATGTGGCCCTGAATTCACGTGGGAACATGATGATGAGATGAAATTGAAGTACCCGCATTTGTTTAGTGATGTTAGTAGTTGAAATTCGAGGACAAAATTCTTTTAAAGGGGGTAGAATGTAACTGTTATTAAAACATAGGATACAAATTCAAATCTCACTTTCTAATTCACACATGTTTATTTCCCTCTAAAGTCTTATCCCTCCTCTTAGGGAGGAGGAGAGCACTTGTACCCTCATGTACCCTTACCACCCTTTAGACATGGTTTTAGTTGGTTGTTTTGTGAATACTACTAGTATATATAGATGTACCTAGTGAGAGATAACACATACACTTGCAAATATTGCAAGTAAACTTTCACATTTCTCTCTTGTTTCTTCCACTCCAACTTACGACTGATTTAGGGTTGTTAGGGTGTTCATACATTTGATTTTTCAAGAATACAAGGCTTATTAGTTATCATATCTAAGGTGTTGCAAGGTGGTTTGGAAGATTGGGTATTATTTACAAGGGTTTGTAATCAAGAAGTAAACTTGGGTTTCCATTATGGTTTTGATCTTGGGTTTGATTTATTGGGTTTAAGCTTAAGTGTAAGCTTGTGTTCAATATCCTCCTACACATCTCTAAGGTCTATTTAAGCTTTAACATTTCTATTCATTCATTTACATGTTTACATACTTGATATATATGTTAATCACCACCTAGGTTTGTATTTTATGAATTATGGATTATTACAAGGTCATATGTGGTTCGAATTTATTATATACGTTGGTGAAATAATACTAAAAATGGAAGTACACATCTTATATAAGTGGAAATTAATTTATAAGTTTATTTTGTAAATTAATTTGCATTGAAAGTTTTATTTACAAAAGTTATGAGCAAATATTATAAGGACACTTTGGCATCGACAATCACTATAGACTAATTAGAGGACCTAACATATGTAAGACTCATGGTGGAAAGCATGGTAAAAGACTTGTATAAGATTTCTCAAGAAATAGATTTATAAAACCTAAAATACAAAACATAAACATACCTATTGTTTTTAATACATTCTGTTAAATTCGAAAAATAATGTAACTATTTTATGTTTTATTTAATTAGTACATATTATAAGGATCGTAAGCATACAAAGAACTTGAAAAACCAAGCTATAACGAAGGAGTTACGACAATTGCAAGTTTACATTAATTAAATACATAAAAAGTGTTTTTATAAAAGAAATTTTATAAAAAGGGTTACTATTCACAATATTACATTTTTGGAAATTATGTTATTTGGATAAAACTTTTAATTATGAATCCGTGCATGTAAGAATCACTAAAAACAGAATTAAAACGGGGGAGATACGAATTTTATACGATTTCAAATAAATAAATTTATAAAAAGTGTTTTTATAAATTCTAGGCCACTGTTACTGTTCATAACAGATCTAATAAATATTATAAATGTAATATTTTGATAGTTTATCTTGTTACGATTCCGTACATGTAAAGAACGAGCGAAACGAGATTAAAATGAATAAGTTATGGGTTTTTAAAGGTTACAAGGATTAAATATATAAAAGTAGTTTTATGAAATTTACATAACCTATAAAAATTACTATTCATCAGTAGCTAAAATATTATAAATATAATTTTTTGATAGATTTTCGTAATACGAAACCGTGGACATAAGAAACGTATAAAACGGAGTTAAAATGACAAAGATATGAGGTTTATAAAGCTTCGCGCACTATTTTTACTTTTATACATTATTTTATAAAACAATTAAATTAATTATATAATATCATTACGTAATCAATAAAAATGTTAAATCATATATTTTTAACAAATAAGACATTGTTAAACATAAATAATATTTTCTTTACGGATACAAATACATATACCTATATTTGACAAAGTACGATTTAATTATTATTTTAACTTTTTAAAATTAAACAAGAACTATTAGGTGGTGGTGTAACTTGTCACACCCCGCCAAGGCGGAAACGCGAGGCGTTAACAAGAATGGATATCATCACAACACAACGGCGTCTATATAGAGAATACTAAAATGCATACAATAAAGTAAAGTATAGACACAAAGTGTCATAACGATACCCATAACTAGGTAAAACATAAAAGGCGTTTTTATTGATGAAAAGGAAGTTCTCACCAATAGAAAGACATGCAACAAATATTCAAATTCAAACGATGCAAAAATTCAAGACAAGAAATAGAAATCTTCATGACATCCTATGGTCTCTTACTAGCCACTTCTTTCAATCTTATTTCCATCATGCTCACCTGAAAATGATGCTTAAAACGTCAACACAATGGTTGGTGAGAGTCATAGGTTTAAGACACACAAATCAATCTTTTAAATCCAATTACTGTGATTATCAAAACAATATAGGACACTTATGCAACATATGAACTTATGCTAACATGCAATCCACATACTGGGTAGGAACGTTACCCCCGATCCATTTCAACAACTAGGTAGGAACGTTACCCCCGATCCATATGTCACTTACGCACCTAAAAGTCTACCAGCTGGAACTTATACTTAGGCCTGGACCACACATCAGTGAGTATTATTTCAACCCTTCAGTTGGTTTGAGTTGAGTAGTAAAGACCACTCCCAACCGAACTAATCACAAACTACTCCAATTGATCACTAAGCCATGGAGCATACCACAAAACCCACTCCAATTGATCACTAAGCCATGGAGCGTATCACACAAATCAGTAGGTATTATTTCAACCCTTCAGTTGGTTTGAGTTGAGTAGTAAAGACCACTCCCAACCGAACAAATCACGAAGCAATAACATGTAGCAAATAATCACAGCAATTAAAACAGTTTAACACATAGCATCATTTTCACCCCAATAAAACATAAGAAAAAGGGGCTATGAAACTCACCTGAAGCTTAGCTTCCAAAAAGATCCAATCAAAACTTCACAAAATCTCACGAACAATCTAAACAATTAAACACATTATTAGCTACCATCAATTAGGCATTCAACCCAATATGATGTAACATCAACTATGATGGATGTCTAAGCTATCTACCATAGTCCTATACTTGTTTTAAACCTTTACCACTCTTACATAAGTCATTTAGACTTTAACACTACACTTTGCATTTTCTGGTTTTAAGCAGAATTTTACACTCGCTTACGCGACCTAAACGCACCACTTAAACATTCCTATAATTCAAACCAAAAATCACACATGTTCCCTTATGTGTTTACTAACTACCATGTGATTCTAAATTATTAGTTATATGTGTAACCACCTCAAATAAAATCAAACTTCAAAACTGTCCTAATTCGGACCTGATCGCACACTAAAAAGTATGACCCTAAAAACCATACTTAGACAACTAATTAGACGATTTACTTTGGAGGATTTTTAATAGACACATGAAACTTAACTTCTGTAAAAGGGCTAAGCTTGTTTCAAATTTTAAGTAGGGGTTTTACCTCCCGAAATTAGACCCAAATCTGACCCGTATTTACTGTTTAGACAACTTTTCTTGCGAAAGACATTTGAATGACTTCCCGAACTCAAAATCGTTCGAGGACGTACTTTTTAGAAAATAGACTCTCTGAACTTATCAAAACTCATAAGATTCATCAAAAATATCATTACTAATCTCGAGATATTGACTGGACAACACAACTCAAAATTCTGCTCAAACTTAAATCAGGATTTAACGCGAACTAACCCTAACCGATTACACCATCATGCTTCTAATTAAACCCTAATCAATCCTAATTAGTTTAATTACATAAATTTACAGAAAACTTGAAACCCTAATTAATAAAACCTAATTTAACTCTAATCCATCATAATTAAGTTACTAGAATTGAAAGATTTAAAACTAAAATTAAAAAGATCGGATCGTACCTTAATTTCAAAACCCAAAAACTTTCTTCTTCCTTTTTTTTTCTTTGTTTGCCGAAATCTCAATAGGGGGTTTAGGGGTTTTTAATCTTGTATTTATAGCTTCCCTAGATGTGTTTTAGTTTAAGTCTAATTAGGTATTAGATTACAATTAGGACTTTATTTCTATTTTATATATTTTTTTCCTTTTTATTTTCTAAAATTCGGATTTTACTATTCATGCCAAAAAAAAATTATTTCTTTATTAATTAATTAATTATCTTTATACCTTAAGTTTTATAAAAACCTAAACTAAATTGTTAAACCATTTTGCTTGAAAATTACTTTCTAAAAATAACTTTTCATTTCCAAATTCACTTTTTAAAAATAGAAAGTCTTTTAAAAACTCTCATATTTTAACAAACTCATTTCCCTTAACTTAACCTCTAAAACCTAAACTTATCTTAAATTACTAACATAAAAATACGTATACGTATAATTACTTACACAATTAACGCGAAACCGCTTCGATCACCAAAATCATTTCCTTGTCACCAAAAGTGAACGAAATGAACTTCACAAAATTCAACACAAATCCAATCCCATTGAGACGATCACGCTCAATGGATTGATTATCCAATATCACATATCCCACACAAACACATATAGAACACATAAAATCACAAAATCTCATAAACCAAACTTATAGAACAGATATTTAGGTCAACACTACGGTTTGACCAACCTGCTCGAACCACGGTTGTCACAGTATCCCCACCTTGAGAAAATCTCGTCTCGAGATTTAACTACTCGAGGCATTAGCACTATCGACAAATAACTGAAGACACTTAGATCTCATTTGATCCTTGCGTTCCCAAGTAAGTTCAGGACCACGCTTCGAATCCCAACGAAATTATACTAATACCATCACACTACGCTTTTACTTATGACATCTCGGTCTACAACATCAACGGTTCCTTGACAAAATAAAGAGTCTTGTCAACCTTAATCTCGACTAACTTCCACAATCCGAATCCAACTGCTAATGACTTTGCTTACCACCACAACGGTGCAATTAGCAACACAACAACCTTAAATGAAAAGAAGCATCCTACTACATGAACCTCACTCGTCATCAAGAAAACTCCTCAAAACCTTTAAAATGTTGTAACAACGTCATTTACAACCCGGCCTCGCAACTCATCAAACAAGAATTGTCTTGAAACCAAGTTATAAGTTGTTACAAAGCTCAACGTTTTTGAAGAATTGGCTCGACTTCGAGTGTATTCATAAAATAAATTTAACCAAAACCACACAAACACATTTAAGGGCGTACTAAGGTCTACCAAGAACCTTACGTACCCATCTTTAACTAATACTTTCAACGATATCTTGCTTGCGACAAATGTAGATACTCAGCTCATAAGACAGAAATTCTCAACCGAACTATAGGCCCAATCCATCCAAGGATCTCAAATGGTTCTACCTAACTCGGTTCTAACTTGTCTTTCTTTCCAAACACACTACACCTCTCCAAAGTGAGACCTTCAACCACTCATAACCTACCAGCATTAATTCAAAAGTTTTCCAAACTAACTCTTTCAACAATTTGGCTGCCACCAGCCTTTCCTGTATTATCAATATCTCGTTGGTTGTTTCTTGTACCAAATTCGATCCACTCAACTCATTCTCTCTAGTTACTGCCCATAAAATGGTCACCTACATTCCTTTCCATACATTGTTTCAAGTGAAGCGCATCCATACTCGAATGATAATCCCCACCTTAGGAAAAACTCATCTTACGAAAGTGAGTATTCCAATTACCTCTAAAATCTACCATACTTGTCCTAAGCATAGCTAGGAATGGGGTGACTTAGTTAGTACATTGACTATACCCAATTCGCATTGTATCCACTACTCACACTTGGTAACTTGACAACAATAACCTTAGTTATCCTTTCCCACTTCTACTCGGGTAACTCAGGTTGTAGCAACAATCCTGAAGTCCCTTGATACTCAACCATCAATTAGTTAACCTTAAAACCACACAACATCGTATCCGCTCCAGGATGGATCGAATACTTTGTCGTATACGCCTCTTCAATAGCCAAGGTCTTTACATCTCTCCAAATGGAGGTCTGAACCTTGTCTAACCAATATGAACCACCCTACATCTCTTTTCACACTCGTTGGTCCAAGCTACGCAACATCTTACATTGACGCGTTCTTTGCTTTGGACATCTTATCTTGTACCACAAACACCCTTTTCTCAAACCTAGATTGGATTGTCGTATATCTATCTCGAACTCATTCTTGGCTTCACTCCTTCTTCCTACTCCACGGTACAACATCTACATTTGCCTTTCCCAGATGGTACTTGGCCTCGAAACCGTACTCACTAAATAACTTCATCCATGGACTCTGCCTCCTGTTCAATCCTTCTGATTGAAAGTATGTTGGAAACGTTCATGATCCATATAGATCACTCTCCACGTCTCGTTCACTTAATGCCTCTAGCATTATAAGGCAAAACCACCACGCAGATTTCAAAACATTAATCGCGCAATCCTTCATAAGATTCTTCAGTTGTCGCGACGTATAAGCAATCACCTCCTCTATTTGTCTGAGCATGCTTCTAATTTCTTGCTTCGCGCGTCATAATATACTACGAAATCGTCCGCTCCTTCCGGTAATGCCAAGGTCGGCTCATTACCCATTTGATTCCTTCCACATCTAGATAGCTTCCTCTTTGCTCCGCTTCAACTTTATTGGAGATCTTTACGTACAACTTCTCTTTCCTCAGCAGCTTAACGATCATCTTCAAGTACGACTCGTACTCCTCCTTAGCCTTCGGGTAGGTTTAAATGTCTTCGGTGTAAATACGTTAACTAGCTTGTCTATATACGGCCATACACACCCGGCTCATTAACTCCATGAAAACCGCTGGTGCATTGGTTAATCCAAAAGGCATAGCCGTAAACTTCAACGTGTCCATTGCGTATCCTAAAAATAGTCTTTGCTACGTCATCCTCGTGCACCCTCCTTTGGTGACAACCCAAACAAAAATTTCCATTTCACTCCTCTCTACTACTCTATATACATCCTAAACTGCCCACCTTTCTTCTTATCAGACAATATAGACGCTTCCCACCATGAGTTACTAGTCGAATGAACATTTGCCTTGCTGTTTCTGCAATCCTTCCAACAATTCTTGCCTTTCTAAAAACGTCAAACGACACGAGCCTTCGTAAATCGGTGTCGCTCCTTGTAATAATTCCATACAAAATCCTATTCTACGATGAGGGGTAAAACCCACTAAATCCCGAGAAACACTTTGAGAAGCTCACATATTACTAACGTATCACTTAAATCCGACTAATATGATTTGGTACTCCTACGAGACCTCGTATCCTCTTTAGTTCGTTTCCTCACGAACCATAAATACTTTTTAGCTCACTAAGGTATTTTAACTACCTTCTTGTGGCATATCATCCCAGCCTTATGCCTCAACGACTAATTCTCTCATACGACTACATTAACGCTCCCATAACTAAGAAGTACTAAGTAAAACGAGAATTCTCAAATTCTAACTTGAAATCGCTAATAATTCTATTCGCTTCACTACCATCAATCGCACCACTCAGAAGATATGACCTACCATCAACTCTAGAACCATGCCATGAAGAAACACCAAACTTCATATGCACCAATTGGTATGGACTCAAAATCACACAACCCCAAAAGAAGAAACAACCGAATATAAACATCGACATAACGAACGAACCTCAGACCTAACAAACGCATCAACGATGCTAGAAACACCCAATGAATAATACCACGTACCACGACCCATTAATTAAAAGATTAAGAACCTTTGTACCAAAACTGATTTTTACCCAAGGAAACTTTCCCTCATAACCTTATATCAATCATTTTTTTTAAAACAATAGAATCACCTTGGTTAATAATGCAAATAATTTTAAGTGAAAAATAAATTTAAATAAAATTTTCATAAACCTATTTTAATTATGATTTTATAAAAGAAATCAAAAGATGGTTAAAACAAATGTGTCGCATTTTATTTATATAATTTATTTTCGAAAGAAGTTTCTAACACCTAAACGATATGATATCGACTACAACAAAATTACTTTGAAAAGGAATTTATGACTCGCAACAAAAGACATCATAATAGCAAAATAAACTCCCAAAATACCTTAGGGATTCCAATACCAAAATGTTAATTTACTTTAAAACGAACACGACATGAACTCTTGCAAACCAAACAAACCATAAGGACTCATCCATACCAACGGTCTTAGAACCAAACCAAAAAGTATCGTCACCCTTGGACAAAGGAAAACAATCAAAACGTCAAATGGAGAACGTAGAACACCAGTTCTATAATAACACTCTAGTATACCAACACGAGCGTTGGATCTCTTAACGAACAACGAGCTAACAAACCAACTTAAGAATCGCGACGACAATATCAACATGTATCCGATGTATCCGTAAACGATAGATGATAGGGAACCTTACCATCTACGCAACCCAACCTAATAAAATCGCCCAATCGGTTAAGAGAGGAATTCTCTAACCACATAACCATCCTTAACAGGATCTCACATCATATTTACACTACTATCCACATAGCTATCCAACCTTACATCCTTACATAATACATACAAGCAACAATGATTAATGCAATCAAGGTCACAAGTCCACGTGTGTGACACCTTTATAATTATGTTCGCGACCATAATTATAATTGCACCTTTTGCACACGCATACTTACTTCCAAGACCACACCTCTCAATGATAACACATATCTACCACATAGCCCTTAATAATAATCCAAATATAACTCAAACATGATAATTCATCTGACGAACAATAAAATCTTAATCGACCAAACAAAACAGAAGTCACATCGTGACCCAAAATATAAAAGTAATCCTCGATTATAGCAACGCATCGAGGTTGAAAATAAAATAAACTTATGTTGGGCCTCGCTTGGGTTTGACTTTTCTCTCTCAAAAGTCACCCAATCTCCGCGGGTCTAGTGAGGTAAACAATCTCTCAACGATATCTCTTAGGGGTAGGGGAAGACATGACTAAAACAATAACAAAGGGGTATATACTATTAGATCCCCATAATGAAAAAGTATATATTTCATATTATATAGTAGTAATTCAAAATAGAAAGAATTTCAAAGCTTTTAGATAGCGGGAACATACGATATATACATACACAAACACTTATGCCCTAAAATGCAACTATATGAGGGACCCTTAAGCTATAGTCTAGGCTCAACCACCTAGTTCTCTATAACCAAAGGCTCTGATACCAATCTGTCACACCCCGCCAAGGCGGAAACACGAGGCGTAACATCATGGATATCATCACAACACAATGGTGTCAACAATAGAGAAACACTAAATGCATAACTAAGGAATAAAGACACAATGTGTCATGACAATACCGAAAACCAAAAGAACGACATCTTGTATTAATGAAAAAGGGTCTCACCAATACAAGAACAATATCTCACGAACCTAATAAAATCAAATAACATTCGACAAAATCCATGCAACAAACATAAACAAACTCAGGAGCGAACTCCAATGCAATCCTAGCGGTCGTTCTAGCCACTTCTCTTAACCCCAATATTCTCATGAAGCTCACCTGAAAATGATGCTTAAATACGTCAACACAATGGTTGGTGAGAGTCATAGGTTTAAGACACGATATAAATCCAATTAAATCATTACTGTGATAAATGAAAACACTGCATGACAATAAATGAACTACCATATAAGCTATCATGTAAACCAAATCAAATCCAATCCAAACCAATACCGTTCACACGATTACGAGACGTCTCTATCGCAGAACTACTCCAATTGATCACTAAGCCATGGAGCATACCACAAATATGTCAACTTTACGCACCTAAAAGTCTAACCAGCTGAACTTATAACTTTGCCTGGACCACCACATTAATGAGTATTATTTCAACCCTTCATTTGGTTTTGAGTGAGTATAAAGACCACTCTCAACCGACTATCACAAAACTACCCAATGATCACTAAGCTCATTTGACGTACCACAAAACCCACTCCAATTGATCACTAAGCCATGGAGCGTATCACACAAATCAGTAGTTATTATTTCAACCCTTCAGTTGGTATTGAGTTTGAGTAGTAAAGACCACTCCCAACCGAACAAATCAGAAGCAATACATGAACAAATACACAGCAATTAAAACCATGATTTAACACATAGCATCATTTTCACCCCAATAAAACATAAGAAAAAGGGGCTATGAAACTCACCTGAATGCTAGCTTCCAAAAGATCCATAAAACTTCACAAAATTTCACGAACAATCTAAACAATATAAACACATAATAAGTTACCATCAATTAGGCATTCAACCCAATATGATGTAACATCAACTATGATGGATGTCTAAGCTATCTACCATAGTCCTATACTTGTTTTAAACATTTACCACTCTTACATAAGTCATTTAGACTTTAACACTACACTTTGCATTTTCTGGTTTTAAGCAGAATTTTACACTCGCTTACGCGACCTAAACGCACCACTTAAACATTCCCATAATTCAAACCAAAAATCACACATGTTCCCTTATGTGTTTACTAACTACCATGTGATTCCCAATCATTAGTTATATGCGTAACCACCTCAAATAAAATCAAACTTCAAAACTGTCCTAATTCGGACCTGATCGCACACTAAAAAGTATGACCCTAAAAACCATACTTAGACAACTAATTAGACGATTTACTTTGGAGGATTTTTAATAGACACATGAAACTTAACTTCTGTAAAAGGGATAAGCTTGTTTCAAATTTTAAGTAGGGGTTTTACCTCCCGAAATTAGACCCAAATCTGACCCGTATTTACTGTTTAGACAACTTTTCTTGCGAAAGACATTTGAATGACTTCCCGAACTCAAAATCGTTCGAGGCTGGACTTTTTGGAAAATAGACTCTCTGAACTTATCAAAACTCATAAGATTCATCAAAAATATCATTACCAATCTCGAGATATCAACTGAACAACACGACTCAAAATTCTGCTCAAACTTAAATCATGATTTAACGCGAACTAACCCTAACCGATTACACCATCATGCTTCTAATTAAACCCTAATCAATCCTAATTAGTTTAATTACATAAATTTACAGAAAACTTGAAACCCTAATTAATAAAACCTAATTTAACTCTAATCCATCATAATTAAGTGTTAGGTATATTTGTATTTATTAGTTCCTGCTGGTAAGTATGTAGTTTCTACTGGTAGAGTAATTGCTACTGTTAGTATTAAAGTTCCTACTGGCAGGTATATAGTTCTTGCTGGTTATATTATTAGTCCTGGTAGAGTAACGAAGTGACTCTGGGATAAGTTCTAGTATGGATAGACATGAAAAGTAATAGATAGACTCATGCAAACGTAATTCTAGGAGAATTAGTTTAGGGTTTCATATCTATAAATGAAACCACACGGTTTAGGTTTTATAGGCGAATTGAACAATCAAGAAACAATTTTACGATTAATAGAAAAGATCCATAGAGGATCAAAGTATTGTATTTAGTAATTCTTCTTTTGCACTATTGTTTATTTTCTGCATGAACAATAGATTGTTTTGTTAGAGTCTCTCACAGAGTTACTTTTGATTACATTAGTGCTCTATATCCTTCACAGGCTTAAAAGATCTATCTAGGGCTGAGACCTACAAGTGGTATCAGAGCCTGGAGAGAGTCTCTGTTGAAGAATAATTACTGTTCTTGCTCCTAAACCTTTACAATGACTTCACCGTATCCCACACCACCGTTTACTGTACCATCACCATCCGAATCTTCATTCTCCATCCCAACAACATCCGAACCAGTATTTTCTGTGGCAACTACTGAACCTGTATTTGAGTCACAAACTTCCCACTCCGCACAACCCTCTCAAAATACTCAGCCTCAATTCCAGCAATATAATTCAACCACTGTTTCCAGCAGTAATGCCAAATTTCCTTATTTGAAGAAGGACGAGTATGAAACGTGGGCAATGAAGATGGAATATTGGATAATGAACAGTGATCACAATCTGTGGAACATTGTTCTTCATGGAAACAGCAGAAAACGGACCGGCAGAGATCCTAGAGGCAACATAATGATTCTTCCTCCTGTCACTATGGAAGAACAAATTGCTGTCCAACGAGAGACAAAAGCTAGAACTATTCTACTTCAGTCTCTTCCAGAGGATCACATGGCTGACTTTCATCATCTTGATGATGCTAAGGATATCTGGTTGGCAGTAAAAGCCAGATTTGGAGGGAATGAAGAGTCAAAGAAAATGAGGAAGTCAATGCTCAAGCAGGAGTTTGCAGACTTTAAGATATCTGAATCCGAGGGTTTGCACAAGGGATATGATAGGTTTCAGAAGGTGCTGAGTCAACTTAATCAAATGCAAGCAAGACCAGATAATGAAGACTGCAACATGAAGTTCCTTAGAGCTCTACCACCTTCTTGGTCACAGGTGGCAATCACCCTTAAAACAAAGGGTGGTCTTGATTTCTTAAGCTTTGATGATTTGTATAACAAGCTTAGGACACTTGAGATTGATGTGAAGGGTGGTTCTAGCTATGATTCAAGAGTTCCTGCTGCTCCTACACACTCAGCTTTCATTAGTGCTGCTAGCACTAATTCCAAGTGGTCAACTGCTGATTCCAAATGTCAACCTTCTTCTGTTAGCTATACCACTACTTCTTCCTCTGCTGATGCTTCAGGCAATGTTCTTGAAAATGTTCTTCACTCTTTTGTTGCTGAAAGTGATCCACAACAACAGATCACTTATGAAGACTTTGACCAAATTGGCAAGTTGGATTTGGAAGAACTTGACATCAAATGGCAGATGGCAATGCTTTCTGTTCGAATCAATAGATTTGAAAAGAAGGCTGGTAGAAAATTCAAGTTTAATAACAAAGATGCTGCCAGGTTTGATAAAAAGAAGGTCAGGTGCTATCAATGTTCAGAGTTGGGACATTTTGCAAGAGAATGTACAGGGAAGAAGGTGGATTCAAAGACAAGGTATTCTCAATTTAAGATCAAAGAACTGGATAAATCAGAAGAACCAAAGGCTTTGGTGTCAGTTGATTCAATGCTCAATTGGTCAGACCACGAAAGTGAAGATATGGAGAAAGGTGCTTCTGAAGTCTATGGGATGATTGCAGGATATGGGGATGATGCTGTTATTCCTGCTGTTGATGCTGCTGATGGAGTTAGTACTGATGGTATTTTTGCTGATGGTGTGTTTGTTGCTGCTGGTAATGGTTCTGATGGTGTTTCTGTTGCTGCTGGTGTTGGTGCTGATGGTGTTTCTGTTACTTCTAGTGATGCTACTGATGCTGAAACTCAATTTGCACTTATGGGGTTATCCCCTCAGGTACAATCTTGTCCTTTTGGTTGTAATTATATTTATACAGAACTTAAAAAGGATTTTGATAATCTAGAAGTGCAATATAAAGAGTGTTTTATCCAAGTACAAGCATACAAAAGTTCACTTCAAAACTTAGAACAACAGAAGTCTTGGTACCAAAATAATCAGTTAGCTTTAGAAGAGAAAATTAGAATCTTGACTGCAGACCTAGGCAACACCACCAACATGCTAAAATATACTGAAAAATTGAATGAACAGGCTAAAATTGATAATATGAATAACAAGGTCAAACTTGAGGAGTCTGAGGCAAGGTTTGACAAATGGATGGATTCTTCCAAAAACCTAAACAAACTGATCAATAGCTCCATGTCTACTAGATCAAAATTTGGTTTAGGATATGGAGACACTTTTAGATCAGATGAGGTGTTTGATCTCTCTGCCCCTAGCATCTTTGACTCATGTCTTAAGGATGCTCTAGAGAAACCTCTCTATGACAGGTTTATCAAAGCTGTTGGATTGCATGCTGTTCCAGGTCCAATAACAGGAACATTCATGCCTCCTTCAAACAAGCCTGACATTGATGATACACAGTACACCTATGGTTCAAAGTCCAATAATTGTGTTGAAACTAACTCTGTATCTAATGACTTTGTCTCTTGTGATAACAGTGACAAGTCCTCAGACTCAGAGACCACTGGCTTTGCATCCTGTGTTTCAAGTGTCAAGTCCTCAAGCCTCAAGACTAAAGACCAATTAGCCTCAGCCTCTAGTTCAGTTGATTTGAAGACTTTACACAAGACTGATGACCAAGGACCATGCAATGTCACTCAAAGTCCTAGTTTTTCTTTTAAGGAGAATGTAAAAACTCCTAGGAATTTATGTAATAGGAATGGGTCAAACAATATTAGTCTGTGTAAAAACAAGTCTTTTGGTTCTAAGAAATGTTTTGTTTGTGGTAGTAAATTTCATTTGATTCGAGATTGTGATTTTTATGAGAATCAGTTGAGATTGAATAATGCACCTGTGTGGAAAAATGTAGAAAACATTCCCTCATTTGTTCCTAGACCAGCCTATGTTCCTGCTGGTAGTAGGAATAGACCAACATCTGTTCCTGCTGGTAGGCCATTTCCTGCTGGTTGGCATAATCCTGCTGCTAGACCTATGACCAGACCAAAAAGCCATTATTTTCAACAGTTTAGTAGGCCTGGCTCATATAACCAAATGGATATGGATGGGGGAAGATGGGGAACTGCTGTTAAGACCTCAGCAGGTTGTTCTTGGCAAAGTAACAGGCCATATATGCATTGGGGATCCAAGAACAATGGTGGATCTCAACAATCTACAGGGTTTTCCTCTTATTGATCCACAAGGCAGGCCCAAGTCAGTTCTGACTTGGGTCTCCCATGTATACTAATGTTGTACTTTCTTTTGTATATTGTAGGACAATCCTCATACAAATAAAGATTTAGGTATTGTTGATAGTGGTTGTTCCAGAAGCATGACAGGTAATAAGGAGAAATTGGCTGACTTTGTGAAGATTAAAGGAGGGACTGTCACTTTTGGAGGTGGAGATGGTAAAATCACTGGAAAAGGCACCATTAGGACTTCCAACTTCAATTTTGAGAATGTTTATTATGTGGAAGAGCTTCAGAACTTTAATTTGTTCTCTGTGTCACAAATCTGTGATACCAAGAACAAAGTCCTTTTTACAGACAAAGAGTGCCTTGTACTCTCCAAGGAGTTCCAACTACCTGATTCAAGTCAGGTTGTTCTCAGAGTTCCAAGGAGACACAATCTCTACTGCTTCAATTTGACTGACATCCATTCAGAAAGAGAAATCAAGTGTTTGTTGGCAAAAGCATCCTTAGATGAGTCCACAAAATGGCATAGAAGGATGGCTCATGTGAACTTCAAAAACATGAACAAGCTGGCAAAACATGGATTAGTCAATGGGCTTCCTTCCAAACTCTTCACAAATGAACACAACTGTGTTGCCTGCAACAAAGGAAAGCAACACAAGGCCTCTTACAAGGCCATCACTGCAGTCAGCACCATTTCTGAGCCTCTCCAGTTACTTCATATGGACCTTTTTGGTCCTACTTCCATCAGAAGCATTGATCACAAGCACTATTCCTTGGTGGTTACAGATGACTTTAGCAGGTTTAGCTGGGTTTTCTTTTTGGGGACTAAGGATGAGACTTTTTATATCCTTAGGGATTTCATTACTTTTGTTGAAAACCAGCTAACTAAAAAGGTTAAGGCTATAAGGTGTGACAATGGGACAGAGTTTAAAAATTCTAACTTAATTGAACTCTGTGGGTCCAAGGGGATTAAAAGGGATTATAGTGTTGCCAGAACCCCACAACAAAATGGGGTTGCTGAAAGAAAGAATAGAACCCTTATAGAGGCAGCAAGAACTATGCTTGCTGACTCTAAGTTACCTACCATGTTTTGGACAGAAGCAGTTAGTACTGCTTGTTATGTTCTAAACAGGGTTTTAGTAACTAGGCCCCATAATAAAACACCCTATGAACTTTTATCTGGGAAAGTTCCAAACATTAGTCACCTTAAACCTTTTGGCTGTCATGTGACCATACTTAACACTAGTGATCACTTGGGAAAATTTGAGGGTAAAGCTGATGAAGGTTTTCTTGTTGGGTACTCTGCTCATAGTAAAGCTTATAGAGTCTACAATTTATCCAACAAAAAGATAGAAGAAACACTGAATCTGAGATATATGGAAGATAAACCTAATGTTCAGGGTCTGGGTCATGAGTGGTACTTTGACCTTGACTATTTGACTGATTCTTTAGGTTATACTCGTTTCAAGGTGTTTTATATACTAAGGTAGTCCCATCTAGAAGCAATCAAAAACGGTTACCTGACGCGCGCTGCATTTGCCGCCAGACACTCGCTAGCACACACTCACACTACACATGATCCACCCTAGCACACGTAATTGTGATCACTAATGAGGGTACTCCAGTAAATGACGAACTAGACACAGCAGTGACACATCTGGGAGGTACAGTGTCGCTATCGCGATATCTAGATACGAGGTAGGGTTCGTATCATAATCAGATCTAAATACTATGAGTGAAGGTCGCATATCATATTCAAACACATAAACAAGTATAAGGTGATAAACATAATTAAACAATCAATGATAAATTAAGAAATCGATTTTAAAACAAACCAAACATTAAACTTTCATTATAGTGTCTGAAAACTCGTAATCAAACAATTAAAATTGAATGATTAAGAGAGTAAAAATTACACGATGTCTTCTATGGAGTCATGATCAATGCTTGACCTTGGTGGCTGATCTTCTCTTCTAAAATTCCTCTTTAATAAGTATGGTATAAGGAATATGATATTGCACACTAAAAACTTGTTTTTGAGTCTTCTATTTATAGTGTCTGAAAAAGACTCGATACGCCATATCTGGCAAGGTCGATACGACATATTGGGTTGGATTCCTTGGAGTACGCGCTGCGTTCAAATCAATCTGTGATATCATTCCCAATTTACTTGATTTATTGTATCTTCACATAGTTATCTTCATGGATATGGCATATGTAGACAACATGGATACGCCGTATAGGGAATTGGTCAAACGCGTTTTCTTGTGAAGTCTTGGCTCAGATACTTCGTATCTCTTTAGTTGGATATGGCGTATTGGTGTAATTTCAATAATCTTCAAATATATTTGTTTTGGCTCCAAATTATTCGCCTTTTAGCTTGTCTTCACAAAACACTCCTGAATTACTGCATTTATCAACTTTAAAGCAATTAAGTACCAAATAATGCAATAATTCAATAAAAGTGGGCAAAACATATGGGATAAACGATACAGTAAAGTGACGTTATTTGATGTCATCAAATATCCCCCCACTTGAATCCTACTTGTCCTCAAGTAGACTTTAGAAAAAGTTTTAGTTTATGAAAATATGTCCTAACCGAAGTTGAGGTTTTTCCATTTAAGCATCGTTTTGTCCTAATAACTTGTACATAACTAAGCTCCTCATAAAATATGGAAATGAAAACACTCAGATCACTCAACTAATCTAGGATGCAACATTTAAGTAGTATGCTCAATTGCTCGGTCGTGATTAGCTTCGTATCATAGGCTTGGCAAGGATACACATCTCCACCGCTAAAGCTGAGGAAGAACAAGTTCAAAAGATAAATTGGGTTAAGAAGGCTTAGGGTTGATCATTCAACATTATTTCACCATAAGTACCACACCAACAAGGCAGCTGTATTGTACATACACGGCCATAATGACGGAATAGACATATACAATCCGAACATATCCCCGTTCGTGTTTAGCTAGCGGTTAGGATGAAGAACGATATAGGGTAGGGAGCGTCTAACTTTCACCAAAAGTCGTCATCCAACAAGGCAGCTGAGACATGCATACATGGCCATAACGACGGAAGCATGCTCGAACAAGTCCTCGTTCGAGTAGACATTAAGGTTAGTTGCTAGGAAAGGTAAGTAAAATGGGTGTTAAACAAAATTCACAAAACAAATAGATTAAGCCAACATATTTTCTCCCGAACGTTCCATGACAAAGACTCAAACATATAGACAGACGCCTCGATCACATAAATGAGAAAGACAACCTAAGTAGGCATTCCCATAATGGTCAACTTCCTTTACATCCTACTCTTTACATACTTTTACATAAGTGGTGATATCGGCCACTTTTTACAAGACTTTACATCATTGATTTTTGTAACGTATCAACGAATAATCGATCCTTCCAAGTGATTCCTTCGATATAAACTTCTTTTGAACCGGCTATTTTTCTTCCTTCTCTCTCTCTCTTTTTTAAATAATACATCATAAACCTCGGTTTAATTCCACCGTCTTTAC
The DNA here is from genome assembly GCA_026074375.1 of Tanacetum coccineum. NCBI lineage: Eukaryota > Viridiplantae > Streptophyta > Magnoliopsida > Asterales > Asteraceae > Tanacetum > Tanacetum coccineum. The sequence goes on from BQNB010008717.1 coordinate 22,473, forward strand.
TATCATAATTCATCCAGATAATCTTTTTCTTGTAACGTTTCTTCTTCAAACATGATTCATAATCACAAAACTAGCAAAACTTATGAGCTACATATTTTTTCATTGCATTGTGCAATTTCCCCACCATTATAGAGATAGAAAAATTTCACTTTGACACAGGAAATACAAAACTTTGCATGAAAGTAACTAGCAACATTGATAAAAATAGGCTTAATCTACACGGTAGGCTAAGGTGTAAAGGTGTAACGAAACATATAATATGATGTAGAAAAAGAAAGGAATGGCTCAGCAGGTTGTTTTAGGGTATTTTACTCTAAAAATGAGAGTAATCAAGGGTTACACGGGTTTAACTAACCAGTATGGTTAGTTATTTTTACGACATGTAGGCTATTTGGTTTAATCCTAGAAATTTATTAGTTGAACATGTTCCTCCATCTAAATC
>BQNB010008717.1:34456-89039 GCA_026074375.1 Tanacetum coccineum
AGTTTTCTTTTGCTCTCTTGTTCCTCCTAACCCACGAAATACATACACACATATATAAATTCATAAACTTTTCATTTTTATTCAAAAACTTTTGAAGATTTGTTAAAGGTTTGATCATTTGTATCATTCGGATATTAGTTAAACAACGTTTGGGTTGTTTTTTGTCTTTGTTCATCACCTAAACTACCATTTTCTTTGTAAGTCTTCAAATATTTTAATAACTTGTACTTTCATAATCATCTTGATGCATACATACTAGTTGTACAACTTATTTTGTAAAAATAAAGATTTTGAAACTACATAAACCCTAAAAGGGTATACATAGTATTCGAAAAGAATAAAAGAAAATATAAAGAAAGTATAGTTTTGTGATCGTGGTTATTTTCATGTAATCAAAATGGTATGTTATAGCTTATTTATATTCGGCTTATATAATAAGCTTTTGGAAAAGCTTATTTTGATTTTATTAAGCTTAATGGGCTTATGTATGGTTCGGCCCAACTAGGAAAGAAAGGAGAAGTGTTTGTTTAGCTTATTTTGTTTTGGCTTATATTTGTTAGCTTATTTTCTAGCTTATTTTGAAAGGACAAATGGTAAACTTATTTGGCTTAATAAATAAGCCCGAATATGGTTTGCTTGGGCTTTTAGTCGCGTCCCACAACCAAGGCCCAACACCACGAGCTTATTCTTGAGCTTATGTGGTTTGGCTTATTATTGCTTGGCTTATTGTGAGCTTATTAATAGCTTATTATTAAGTCGCGTGTTTATTATTTAATGTTTTGCTTATCGAACTATATGGATAAGTAAAACTACATTTTTGGACTTAACGGGTCAAGGCCCAACATAAATACAAGACACCAAGGCGTAAAGCTACGGTGTAGCTTATTGAATAAGTTTATGAATAGCTTATTTAATAATATTGTAAGACTTCGACACTATACGTTTAACTTATTTTGAACGTTGGACGTTACGAATAATAAGATTAGGCTTATTGGGCCTAAAAGCCCAATAAGGGTCCGAATGGTATTTTGATCAATTATAAAAAGAGATTTGATGATGTATAGTTTATAATTATAAAAAGTGGATTGAAAGTGATTTGAAAATGGTTTTTATTAAAGTCTACGACTTTGGAAAACGTGTAAACACGAACGGGTCATACCGAAATTTTTATAAATTATTATACTTAGTAAATACTAGAAAGCGCACATGATAAAACTAGATACACGGGAATTTAATAAAGCGCCAAACAATATATATATATATATATATATATTTAATATATGTATTATATATATATATATATATATATATATATATATATAATATTTTTTACTTAGACAGATATTGTAATAATATAAATATACATATTATTATTATTCGTTTACTTATCGAAAACTCTTTTAATTACATACGATCACAACAAAAATTTTTGAAAATAATATTAACAAAGTTATACTAGTAAATTCTTATGCATTAATCCTCAAATTTCTAACGCTACTCCTGTTACCTCCATATTAAACCAAACCTTCATTCATAGGTTGTCATTACAACCGTCTATCGTTACGGTGATCTATATTCTAGGATTTTTCTTCTTCTATTCACCAATCGAATGTGCGTTCATAACCCCACTTTTAATTATTTTGAATAATTGATTTAATTAACTTTGGGGTGAGAAACATTACATGCTTTAAAACTGGACACACGTACTAACGTGAGAAATCCTCGTTTAGCGTGTTGCTTAAGTATGCATTTAGAACTAACAATTGGCCGCCCGACTATCATGAACTGTTAATCACATAACCGACATGGTTCTGGTTAATGTGACGCGAGTGCGAATAAATAGTTCTATTGGGACTAATATCCCTAACCGTAATGAAGCACTACTTATTACGGATTGGCCAGACTAACGGATATAGCATGTCGAAACGTAGTTAGGATGGTCTTTTGGATGGACCCTAAGATTAAACCTGTAGGGCAAACCTTATATTAGCAGTGTACATCATATCTTTTAGGATAGCTTCAGTGTCATGACTCTAGTGCAAGCGTAATTGCCTCTTTAGTGAAGTTGTATCTCTATAACTGTCGCATAACGTTTGATAATCTTGTGGTCCACATTAATTAGTTTGAACTAAACCTATGAATTCACGCAACTTTATGTTGACGTTTTAAGCATGTTTTTTCTCATGCTAGTCATGGATGTTCGTTGCTTGACTTATGGTGAAGTCCTATTTGCCGGAATCGGTTACCAGAAATTAATTCATTCTTAAATATCGTTGTTTAAACTTATTTTTAAGCTTCGCGCATTTTAACCTTTTGTATCTTCTAAAAATTGAAATTATGTAAAACTTATTAATATTTTTGAATGTAATGAGCAAACCAATGATTATTTTTAAATGTACCCTTAGAGGTCGTTCTTTATGCTTTGTACTTGAGATATTCAGTGACGTCACGCCCATGGACACTAAATCGGACGGGACCTTATTTGGGGGTGTGACAAATGCCACTGAAATTGAGGATATTAATAGCACTGGCTTATTCTTTACATGGATTAAATCTCCAACTAAACCTGATACAAGCATAATGAAGAAATTGGACAGAATTTTAGTAAATGGCAATTTCATTTCATGAATGTCTTTACAAAGGCTTGTGGTTAATTCATGCCTTTCTTAATTTCTGATCACAGTGTTGCAATACTATGCATTCCTAAAAGCCTTTAAAAGAGGAAGAGATCATTCAGGTTTACTAATTATATTGTGGATAAAGATGAATTTCTCCTCACAGTGGAAAAGGAGTGAAATAAAGAGGTTGCAGGCCATAATATGTACAAAGTGGTCAAAAAATTGAAAACCATTAAATATCCTATGAAGAAGTTAAATTGGAAAAATGGTGATCTAAAAAAGTATAGATATGCAGAGATAGATTAAAAACTACTCAAAGAGATATGGCTTAAAATCCTCATAATAAGAGTATGAAGACTAAGGAAGCTGAGTGTTTGGCAGAGTATCTAGTTGCTTTGGATGATGATGAAAAGTTCTTTTTTCAGAAAGCTAAAGTTGATTGGATAAGCAATGGTGATAGAAACACAAAATACTTCCATAAGGTTATTGCAAGTAAAAGAAATATTAATAGAATAATGAGTGTCTGCAATGAAGATGGTGAAAGGTTTGAAGGAAGTCTGGTTGCAGAGCAATTTGTAAACCATTTTCAGAAATTTCTTGGAGCTAATGGAAATGGGATTGAAATAAACACTCATAGTTTATTTACAACCAAACTAACTTAGGAGGAAGCTCTTAATATGGTGATTGATGTGAATGATAAAGAAAAATTCTTGGGGTATTATTGGAAAAGAGATATGTCAAGCAATCAAGGAGTTTTTCTGTTCTGGTAAGCTTCTAGGTGAACTAAATGCCACTTTAATAACCTTGGTTCCTAAAATTCCTCAACCAAACAAGGTGTCTGATTAGAGACCCATTGCTTGTTGCAATGTGCTCTATAAATGTTTAAGCAAGATCTTAACCAACATGATTAAAGGGGGATTGGATAAACTAGTAAATGTCAACCAAAGTGTTTTTGTTCCTGGAAGGGTGATTCAAGATAACCTGATGATAATACAAGAATTATTGAAAGGATACAACTGCAAAAATGGCCCCAGCAGATGTTCTCTTAAAATTGATATTGCAAAGGCATGTGACACAGTTGACTAGAAGTTTTTGAGATTTATCCTTGAAAAACTTTAGATTTCATGAGAAAATGGTCAACTGGATAATGACATGTGTCACATCTGCTGCTTTTACTATTGGAATCAATGGAGAAAGATATGGTTATTTCAAGAGTGGTAGAGGTCTGAGACAAGGAGACCCAATATCTCCCTATCTCTTTACTCGTGTGATGGAAATCTTCACTTTAATGCTTGCCAGAAGAGTTAATAAGAAATTCAAGTTTCATAAGGGATGTAAGGAAATGCAGCTGACTCATTTATCATTTGCAGATGATTTGCTGGTATTATGTCATGGAGATGAAGAATCAGTTAAAGTCATTAAAGAAGCTTTGATGGAATTCAGTAATTGCAAAACCAAACATGGAAAAAAGTGTGGTCTCTTTTGGAAGTGTAAAAGAAGTTGTCAAACAAAGAATTCTGGATATTTTACCTTTCAAAGTGGGAAAACTTCCAGTTAAATACTTGGGTATACCTATCATTGCAAAGAAGCTTGGTATAAATGATTGTAAGCAACTTGTGGAAAAAGTAAAAAATATAATTCAAGATTGGAATAACAGGTTTCTTTCATGTGCTGGAAAACTTCAACTAATTGCAGATGTCTTATCTACTATGCAAACATATTGGGCATCTGTGTTACAAATTCCAAAGACAGTGGTTAAATAAATTGACAAAATTCTCAAAAACTTCTTATGGGGCAATGGGTCTAGTAACTCTGGAAGATCAAAAGTTGCTTGGACGGAAGTATGTTGTCCTAAGCAAGAAGGTGGTCTTGGTTTAAAGCAATTAGGTGACTGGAATGAAGTGTTACTCAGCAAACAAGTTTGGAAAATTATAGCTAAAAAAGATGGCGTATGGGTCAAATGGGTCAATTTGGTAAAATTAAAAGGTAAAAGCTTTTGGGTGATTGATGAAGAAGTAGGGGATAGTGGTACATGGAAAGCTTTACTTGATTTGAAGTATAAGATCAGGCATAATATAATTCATGTTATTGGGAATGATAATTGGAGTGAAATGGGATATTTGAAACAATATGTGACAGATAGGGACATTCATGATGCAAGGATTGATAAAGATTGTTGTGTTTCTGATATGATAGAGGAAAATGAATGGGTCTGGCCTAAACAATGGGTGAGAAAGTTTACTCAGTTAAGACATTTGCAAGTCCCTTTGTTAGAAAATGTTAGATATTAGAAAAAGACTCGGTCACCCCGTGTATTTTACTGTTTATTATAGCTCGTAGTTTAATAGTTAATAGTACGATTTTTGGTTTTAAGTCGGGTACGAATACCCGGTATATTGTAAGTACTATATAAGCCTCTTCCAACTTTGGAAGAGGTAAGCTAGTCATTATTTCCTTTTCATAGAAAAACACTTTTTCTCTCTCTAGAAAACTCTCTCTAGTGTTTCTCTCTCTAGAAACTAGCCAAATCCAAGAATCGACCCCGTGTTATGATATAGGATATACCACAGAAAATGACAAAAAGGATACTGTTAAATGGAGAAAGAGGAATGGTCAAATGGTGGATTTCTCTATAAGGGATGTTTGGTGGGATATGAAATGTGTTCAAAACAGTGTACCTTGGTGGAAGGTTATATGGTTTTCTCAGTGCAATCCAAGGTGTGCTTTTATCCTATGGATGGCTATCAAAGGAAAATTAGCCACTCAAGACAAAATGATGAAATGGAATAAAGATCATTTGTTGTGCCCTTTATGCAGAAAATGCCATGACTCCCATGATCACCTCTTTTTCAGATGTGAGTATTCAAGTCAGATATGGAATGGGGTCGAGCATAAAATGAATATGGGTAACATTCCAGATAAATGGGATGATATTGTGAGTAGAGTTGCTGAACTCCCATGTACTAATGCAATTAGAAGTGTTTTGAGAAGAATAATTTTAGCCACCACTGTTTATTATATATGGAAAGAAAGAAACTCAAGACTATTTTCCAGCAATAAAATAGATGCTCAAGTGATCCTACAATGTATTGAAGATAATATCAAATTGCAGCTTCAGGGTCTAATTGTCCATAGTTTATCTCAAGTCAACTTAGTTGCTGCTGAGTAGAATGTGAAGATGAACTATCATAAAAATGTTTTGTGCATACCATATAATGGATAATTACTTATACATTGGAGTCTGACTGGTGTGACTGTACTTACTTTGATCCTCACAACTTTACTAGAATTGGCCTTGGGAGGGATTCTATAAAGGTGTGCTTGGAACAAGTAAGAGGTCTAATTCATTTGGATGTACCATAAGGTAGGGTTATCCATTAGAATGGTATTTGGTTTGGTGGTTAGTGTATGATGGATGGAATAGAGAGTGTGTGAAAGATGAACCTTCTTGGTCTATTCAATACACTGACAAGGAGGTTAGGATGGATATTATTAAGGGAGTATGTTCCTTGGGTAGTGATGCCAATCCCTCTTTGTCCCTTGATCATTTTAGAGAGGTTGTAGCTTCTGAAGTGTTTCTAAGGGTTAATGGATGGGAAATGTAGCTATTCCAGGTATAACCCCTCTTTAAGTGTGAAAGGGTGCTATATTCTTCTTGATGATGCCTTCTTTTTTTCACCATAAATCATTGTGGATGTGGGTTGAATGATTTGTGGTGGATTAAAGTTTGGAAATGTAGTCAAGAGAATATGGTTTTGGTGCATATAAGGTGAAAAAATGGAATTTCAATAGTATCTGATCCTATATATGGGTGTTTGGATTAAGTGTCAGATATAATGCCTAGTGGTATCCGAGATACAAGTCTTGGTTATCCGAGTTATGGAATTACCTATCAGATGTATTTTCTAGTTTGTGTTTTGTTCATGTTTAGTATGAAGGAAAAGAAGTGGGCATGTCTGTAGGGCCGTCCCGTGGATTTTAGAGGCCCTGTGCAAACTAGAGAAGTAGGGCCCTCAATTTCAACAGCTTTACATATACGTGGAAACACTAATAAGCAACGCAAAATGAATTGCAAGCATCAAATTTTTTATAAAAGAAATGTCTAACTCATCGAAATCAATATCACACCAAAATTATTGCAACACTTTTGAAAATTTTCTTTACAATATGTAGGTTTTCTAATACTTTAAAAGTGTAGTGTTAGATCATTAATAATATTATTTGAAATGAGGGTAGAAACTACCAGCCTTGTAAAACTATATTGCTTTTATTAAGAACAAATATAATCAATAAAAAAAAGAAGAAAAAAAAAAAAAAAATAAAAAAAAAAAAAAGAAAAAAAAAAAAAGAAAAATAAAAAAAAAAGGAAGAGAAAAAAGAAAAAAGAAATCAAATATCACAGCCAAAATTATTGCAACACTTTTGAAAAATTTTCTTTACACTAAGTAAGGTTTTTCTAATACTTTAAAAGTGTAGTGTTAGATCATTAATAATATTATTTGAAATGAGGGTAGAAACTACCAGCCTTGTAAAACTATATTGCTTTTATTAAGAACAAACCTGATTGGAAGGATAAAAACGTAAACACAACAATAGATGGGGGTGCAAAAGGTATATAACCCACTAAAGTTGGCATCTTCTTCGTTCGAATTATTCTCTTGTTTCCACCATTTATGTTACTGTACTTCAAACAGATCACTATTAACTTATATTAATAGTTATCAAATTTAGAACATTATATAACACTTTATCATCGATTATAAACTCAAACCCATTTAATATAACTCAATGCCTAAAATTTTGGTGCCTCAAAAATTTGGGGGCCCTGAGCGGTCGAGCACCCCGCACATGCCAAGATCTGGCACTGCATGTCTGCTTCTTAAAATTGATATGATGTAATTCGTCCTTGTTTATTAATATAAATCTTTCACCTTGCACAAAAAAATTGACGGGTAGGGCAGGTTCGGCAACAGGTCAAACGGGCACGGGCTAAACATGCGGTTTTTAAAATTCGGATCAAACGAGCGCGGGCCAAATGGATCGGGTCAAACGGGCAAATGGTCCAAAGTTTTAGTTTATACGTTTTCATACGTGTTTGCATATTTTTTACGTTTTTGAACTTTTTTATACGTTTTGCAAGTTTTATACGTTTGCGCACGTTTTTCTACGTTTTCGCACGTTTTTTATGCTTTTGAACACTCAACGTTTTATTATGTTTTTTGAAACAGTTTAACGTATGATTTTTTTTATTTAAAATTACGTTTTCCGTAAAACGTATTTTCTATGTTTTCCTCGCAACGGTTTTTCTATTCTTTCTACCGTTTTTTTTGAACGTTTCGTACGTGGGGGGATTTATAAGATGGTAATGGGGTAGGAGGGAAGTTGGCGGGGTGGGGGAGAGGGGGATGTATAGGTGAGGCGGTTTCGCGGGAGTGAAGAAGGATGTTCTGTGAGTTGGAGGAAGAGTCGGTGAGATCGGCGGTGAGGATTGTGATAAGGTGGATAGCTGTGTTTATGGAGAGGCCTATTCTGTTACTTTTTCTAGTTTCATAGCTTAGTGATTGAGGATATAACTTCTCTTCGACACTGAAAATCGAGTCTACCACTGTAAAATGTACAGAATGTTCGAGTAAGCGAAAAAAAACTATTGTTTTGCAGAATGTCTCAAATCTTAGCAATCTATATGTTTTACTTCGCGAACAAAGACAAATGAAAGAGCTGAATTCTGCACAATTTTAGAGCTAAAATCGCTATTTACGATAAAAAATTGAATGTCTCAAACCCAACAATACAGCACGCTCGCGTACCGCTTTCTTTTCTTTTCACCAGAACCCCTAATAACGGCCTACGTATTATAATATATTATAGTATATATAATTCTTTTTTTTAAAATCAACTCGGAATAATTATCATAGAAAATTAAATATAAAAGCTATTAATGATATAGTAATTAGTAAGATAATAACATGTATAAAAATACAACTGGGTAGACAATAATAATACTATCCACCATTGTGAAAAATAAGCGACCAAAACTTGAAGAATAACGTAATTATCGCAACGCGACAATTATACAAAAACGCATGAAAACGTACGAAACCGGACAAAAACGCAAAAAAACGTGCGAAACGCATGAAAACATACGAAAACTTACAAAAGCGTAAAAAACACACCAAAATGGACGAAAACGTACGTAAATGGATGAAAACGTACGAAAACTGACAAAAGCGTAAAAAACGGAGAAAAAAATACGAAAACGTACAAAAACTGACGAAAACGTAAAAAAATGTATCAAAAACGTAAAAAACGTACAAAAACGTAAGAAACCATACGAAAACGGACAAAAAACGTTCAAAAACGGATGAAAGCGAACGAAAACGTATAAAAATGGACGAAACGTATAATAACGTCCAAAAATATAAGAAAACGTACAAAAACATATAAAACGGATAAAACACATGAAAACCAACTAGACCTATTTATAATATTAAGGGAGACCCAACTTGACCCAAGTTTAATGAATGGGCAAAAAAATACCATTACATATTTTCTATCTCTGCCCATAATACCCGCTTATTAAAATCCAAAGCTTGTGTCTTGTTCAAATAGCCCAATTAGAACAAAAGAGAAGACCGATTCAGCCCATGATATTCAAATAAAAGAGTCCAAATAGTCAAGTTATGACATATGGGTATGATTTACCACCTCTAATATTTTTAAACCAGAAAACCACATAGATATTAGTCTGATTCATTGGTTGGACTGATAACAATGAAAATTATTAGATTACCCTAATGATGTTCTAGAAATTGAATAAACAGAACTTAATATAAAATGTGTTCTAATTTTCCTAATATCTTAATGAATCTCATACTTACGAAGATTCATTTTTGGAAGGGCGAAAAATTTCATTGAAAAACTTTGAAACTAGTATTCCCACAACCATGAAGGTGGGTAAAAAAATCAAAACCGAAACCAGTCAACACCGGTTATTGACCCTAACCGGTTCCGGTTAGGGACCGGTTATTGGTTCTAGCCGCTGCCCGGTTGGGAAACCGGTTAGTAACCGGAATCGGTTAATAGCCGTTATGCTTTTTTGTCCACTATGAATCAGACGTGCACATTGCAGGAGACCTGCACATTGCAGCAGGTGTGGTAGCATGCCATATCTCAAGTCATTGGCTTTAACTATATAAATGTTCCTTGTATATGAAACTTTGCTTATTGTATTGGTTCATGCATGCAGGTCACAAACTTGTTGAACTAAAGGTGAAGCATGCATGGCTATTTGTTGACACTTTGAACCCAATGTTAATGCTAACTGATGACGTACAATAGGCATACCAGGCCTCTAGGCCTGGGCCGTATTATCATAATGGGCTCTAGGCCCAACCAAACAAATAAGTGGACCAAAACTAAGCCCAGTGCCACACTGGCCGCGTTCCGGATGTAATAAGACAGACGCGGACCGGTTGCAAGCCGCTTCCGCAAACCACCTACGAAAGGTAATCCGCGTCCGCAAACACGATAGTAATGGAACCTTGCCCGACAAGGGTCCCACTCTGCTACTAACGAAATAAGCAAAATACTAGGAAAACCTAGTATTTCACCCACCTATAAAAGGGACCTCTGACACATCAAATGGTACGATTTTTCCTAACCCTTCTCAATACACATACATACTTCTAACATGATTTCTTACTCTTACGTCAGAGTCTAATCGTGGGGTCCGTCCCTATGATAAGGCTAACGGTTTACTCTCATTTATGCAGGAAATCATTTCGTTACTTGGTTTAGTACAAGATCCAATCCATTAACAGCTTATTAGCCCGGCCTAGTAAGCGTCCCAGATCCATCTCACACCCCGTCACACATTTTTTACTAACAAGTTAGCGCCATCCGTGGGACCGTTTACACAACTACGTTCCTAAAAATACTCACCATGAGCACACATTCAGGCCCCTCTCCTACCGTACCCACATCTGACCTGCGAAACACGATAGGAAAGGGAAAAGAAGCATCACAAGGAAATCTGAATGGGCCCGCAACCGACGCAGCCCTTAGGGAATATTGTGATAAGCATTATAACTAGTTGTTACCTATCTTAGCTGAGAAAATGCACCAAGAGAAGGTACATCAAGAAAAGCTCAAGGCAGTGAAAGCCCGTCTTAACTTCGAGGATGTCTCACAGCACTCCGAGTCAGGGACACCGAGAAGGAGAAGGGACCTCAGGAAAGGGCTCGGATCTAAACGTGTCCGCAACATTTCTGGAAGTCCTGAACCAAGGCGCGGCCGATCCGAATCACCAAGGAAGAGAAATCCGAAAAGAAAAACGGTATTCAAAAGACTGGAGAATGGTGTGTTTCACAGGCTAGGAGACAAGGAGAAGGGTATGTCCGCATACTTGAACGATTCAAGGCATCAGTCATACCACAACAGTCACAGAGACACTGAAATCTGTTACCAGAGTTCCATCTCAAAGAGAATAGAAATAACCCCCAAGAGGCGTCACCATGCGGTAACAGAAGGATTCTCAAAAAGTGAAGATAGTGGAGGAGGGCATTTGAAGTCAAGATCAAAAAGGCAAAGGTCAAGTATTGAGGACAACAATCTGTCCCAACCATGGGTATGTGTGGAGACAGATTCCTTTACGCCTCGAATCCGTTACTTTGATTTTCTAAAAACCCGGATGCCCAGTCACATCAAGACATATGACGGAAGCAAAGACCCAGAGGATCACTTAAAATCTTCCAGGCGGCCGCAAAGACGAAACGCTGGACGATGCCAACGTGGTGTCATATGTTCAATTCCACACTCACTGGAAACGCAAGAGTGTGGTTTGATGACCTTCCCCGGAATCCATCGATAGTTATAACGACTTAAAGAAAGCATTCTTAGAAAACTACCTCTAGCAAAATAAGTGCGTCAAAGATCCAGTCAAAATTCACCACATCAAGCAAAGAGATGGGGAATCTACAGAAGACTTTATGTGAAGATACAAGCTCAAATGCAGGGATGTAAAGGGAGCTCCAGAATGCATGAAAATCTCAGGATTTAAGCACAAAATCACCAACCCCGAATTAATCAAACATCTACATGATAAAATTCCAAAGTCGGTAGACGAAATGATGAGGGTGACTACAGTATTCCTCAGAGGTGAGGTGGCGGCTTCTAATCATGAGTGAAAGAAGTCATTTCCGTTATGGAAACAGCAGGAAGATGGACAGAAGCAAAACTTCAAAAAATGAGGCTTCCAAAACCAACAAAGGTCGGAGCGAAAGCAGGACAGGTTCACCCTCCTCACAAAAACACCAAAAGAAATTTTGGCTTTAGACAAAGCAAAGTTCAAACCCCCTCCGCTAATGACAACCCCGATAGAAAAAAGGAACGCCAACAATTTCCATGAGTTCCACGGGGAAGTAGGACATACCACTGATGAATGCATGCACCTAAAGAGGCAAATAGAGGAGATGCTTCAGGAAAGCTGTCACATTTAATCAAAGAACTAAAGTAAAGCAATTGGAAAGATCAGGCAAAGACAACAAAAAGGGGGAAGCCTCAGGAAAGGACAAGCCGCTAGGAATCCTGATGGTACAGCCATGGCAGAGGGTAGCCAAACAAAGGATTACCCAAACTTTCTCTCCGGAGTCAGTGATCTCATTTCCCACATTTAGGGGAGAAGGATGGGACGGAGGGTCCCATGATTATTGAGGCTGAGATGGGAGGACATTTTGTCTATCGCATGTATGTGGATGGAGGCTCCTCTTTAGAAATCCTGTATGAACACTGCTTTAATAGATTCTGCCCGGAGGTCAGAAGCCAAATGGTCCCCGCAGCCACACCACTGGTTGGGTTTAGTGGAGAAATAATATGGCCGCTAGGGCAAATTTCGCTGCTTGTAAAAATAGGCGATAAGGAACACTCAACTTCCGTATGGATGAATTTCATGGTTGTAAGGTCACCATCTCCATACAACGGAATCATAGGAAGGCCAGGAGTAAGGAGGATCCAGGCAATCTCATCCACAGCTCATGGAATGCTAAAATTCCCAGTGACAGGTGGAACGGTCACATTACAGAGCAGCAAGATTGTCCCACTAGAGTGCACAATGGTCTCAGGACCAACAACACATCAACCTGTAATCAACCAAGTCACATAAGAAAAGATTAAGGTAGCAATCCACCCAAAGTATCCGGAACAAACTATAGCAATAGGCTCTACCTTAACAGAAGAAGGGCGAACGGAGTTGTGCGGTCTGCTAAGATGCAATCTTGACATATTCGCCTGAAAGCCTGCGGATATGACTGGAGTTCCGCGCCACATAGCAGAGCACAGGCTAAATATTCATGAAGGATGTCTACCCGTTAGACAAAAGAAAAGGGGGCAAGCACCGAAGAGAAATAAGGCAATCTATGAAGAGGTGGAAATGCTGATGAACACTGGTATCATGAAAGAAGTCCATTATCACGGTTGGCTATCAAATCTGGTGATGGTAAAAAAAAGCATGACGACAGCTAGAGAATGTGTGTGGATTTCAAGGACTTGAACAAAGCATGCCCTAAAGATGTCTATCTGCTACCAAAAATAGACTGAAAGGTAGAGTCCCTCTGCGGATATCCTTTCAAATGTTTCCTAGACGTATACAAAGGATACCATCAAATAAAAATGGCAAAAGAAGACGAGGAAAAGACAGCATTGATCACAAGCCAAGGAATATTCCGTTACACAAAAATGTCCTTCAGATTAAAAAATGTTGGAGCAACTTATCAACGTTTGGTGGATAAAGCCTTCCAAAAACAAAATTGGCTGGAACTTAGAAGTATATGTGGACGACCTAGTCATTAAAAGTCACACGGAATAAGAAGTAATCAGAGACATTAAGGAAACATTCAAAACCCTCAGAGAGATAAACATGAAGTTAAATCCCAAAAAAAGCACCTTTGGGATGAAAGAAGGCACGTTTCTGGGGTACAAAGTGAATACTGACGAATTAAAGGTATGTCTAGATAAGGTAGAAGCGGTCCTTAGTCTGCCATCTCCAAAGTGTTTGAAGGACGTGCAAAGACTAAATGGGAAGCTAGCAAGCCTCAACAGATTTTTGTCTAAATCAGCAGAAAAATCATTGCCATTCTTCAAAACTCTAAAGAAATGCACAAATAAGGGCGACTTCCAATGGACTACGGAGGCGGAAACGTCATTCAAACAAATGAAAACTTGATAGCGGAATTGCCTATGTTAACCGCACCAAAAGAGAAAGAGGAATTAATCATCTACCTGGCAGCTGCAAAGGAAGCCATCAGTGCAGTCCTAATGACGGAAAGGAACGGGAAACAAGTGCCAATCTACTTCGTCAGCCGTGCATTACATGGTCCAGAAATAAATTACACCCCAATGGAAAAGTTGATACTAGCTCTGGTAAGTGCTAGCAAGCGACTAAAAAGATATTTCCAGGCACACACACAATCATTGTAATCACGGACCAACCAATAAAGCAGATACTGTCAAATCCGAAGGTTACAGGAAGACTGCTCAAATGGAGCTTTGAGCTAGAAGAACATGACATCCACTATAGACCAAGAACATCAGTCAAGGGACAAATTCTAGCAGATTTCATTGTGGAGCATCCGGAAGATGACCCCCCGGATACACCGATAGAGGACAAAGAAGAACTTTCGGATCCATGGATATTGTTCATAGATGGATCATCATGCATAGATGGTTCTGGAGCCGGCTTAATACTTATGAATCCGGAAGGAGCGGAATTCACATATGCTCTAAGGTTTAGGTTCGACGCTACCAACAACAAAGCAGAATATGAAGCTTTGATAGCTGGCATCCGGATAGCGGAGCAAATGGGTGTAAAAAATCTTCAAGCAAATGTAGATTCGCGGCTTATGGCTAATCAAGTCAACGGATCTTACATAGCAAAAGAACCAGGTATGATCAAATACTTAGAGAAGGTCGGAGCCCTTACCAGCACTTTCAAGGAATTCTCTATCAAACAAGTACCTAGAGGAGAGAACAAAAAAGCAGACGCGATAAGCAAGATGGCATCCACCAGTTTTGCCCACCTGAAGAAACAAGTACTTGTAGAAGAACTCAAAGAAAAATCAATAGATGAAAAGGAAGTGCTAGCGGTAGTAGAAGAATAAGGACGCACATGGATGACTCCCATCCATGAGTACCTCACAACCGACAGACAAAATTCTAGACTAAAAAGAGAAGGCAAAGAGCCATACCCGCAAGGACAGAAAGATAAAGCCGCGACAACGAGAAATCTTGTCAAAAAGTCTTCCACGGACCAGTGCTTACGTTTTGATAGGCCACATACCGGCAATCTATGTTTTTAAAGAGAAATCCATGAGGTGGTCATGCAGATGCAACGCCGTGATCCAAGACTTTGGTTCAAAAGCTCTAAGATCAGGGTAACACGGCGCAACAAAGACACGGCAGACGCCAGGAAAATGATAGGAACTGCAATACAGCCAGGTGTCACCGCCTGTGCCAAGGAACCCGTAAGTAAACTTGACCCCCATCACATCTGCCATGGCATTTTTAAAAATAAGGTATTGAGACATAGCCGACCTTCCCAAAAGGCCCTGTCAAGAAGTCAAGTTCCTAATAGAAGCATTGAATAAATCCAACCAAAGTGGAAAGAAGCAAAACCTGTGGGCGGCCCGATAACGGGGTGCCCATAATTAATAATTATTATTGAGTGGAGACTTAACATAGTTTGCAGAATCATTTGGGGGGTTTACCCAGGGAAATAAAATCCGACAGACCAAAAGCAGTTCAGGGAAAACCCCAATCAACGAAAGTAGCGAAAAGATGAATTCTCGCCAAGACTTGCTATCCGTTAAAACATCAGGCAAGCCAAAGGCTTGTGATGACATGTGGTGCAAAAAAGGAGCTTAGGTGAGGAAATAATGCACTGTTGGACGAAAGAATGCAAAAATAGGATTACAAGAAGAGAGAATTCCCAAGACTTACTGTGTACAACTACGGTACTATAAACAAATCAAGCAACTGGAGAAACACCACACTCACTAACATAAGGAATGGAAGCGGTGAACCCAGTATAGATGCAGCCAGCCTTGAGAACAGCAAAGTTGACATGATTAAAAATGAAGTGAGGTCTTTAGAAATCAACATTAGAGCCTTATGTGAAGAGAGAAGAGAGCACGGCAGCAATCCCAGAAGCAAAAAAGCAAAGCTAAGATAGAAAAATACTATAATGTCAGGGTTCGTAACACAAGTTTCAAGCCAGGAGACCTCGTCTACCGGAACAATGAAGCAAGCCACGCAGAAGATGGAGGCAAGCTCGGACCTAAGTGGGAAGGACCATATGAGGTCACGGAAGCATTAGGCAAAGACGTTACAAGCCCGAGACATACGGGAACAACTACCGCGAACATGGAACGACTGCAAACTTAAGACAATGCTATGTGCATGAAATAGTGAAGCAACTCTCCCATAGGAAGATAAGCAGCGGGAGGGGGCACTGCTGAAACCTATTATCTTATTGGAAAGTCTTTAAGAATTTAATAAAAAAAGAGTGAAGCCCTAGCTAACCTTTCACAAGTTTATGCATTAAATTTTAATTACTTTTTTAAAACTTTCAAAAAAATTAATTAAATGTTACAAGACTTGGCTTAAGACTCGCATTGCCAAAGGGAGCATTACTCGTGTAGATAAACATTATATCTATAATAAATGATGAGTAACCTAACCAATCCACTCAAGAACAATAAGTATGTATTGTAGAGCCCGGTACTGGGAATATGACCCGCAAACCATTTTACTAAGACTAACATCCAGAAACAAACGTAAAAAGCATTATTAAAATATAGTAATCAAAACATATTAGCAAAAAATAAAATGTTAATTTGATACACACAGACATCCTTTGTCCAACCATCGGTCATGAACATGACAAACCTACAAATTGTTTAAGTATAAACACCACACAAAAGGCCACATCACGGCCGCGGTATGAACGGTGAAAGACATAAAAGGAAAATAACAACCATTCACCCACAAAAAATGTTGTGGAAGAACAACTCACCAATAGTTGCTCAGAGTCAGTCCTAGCCTCTTCTTCCCTCAAATGAAATGACAAGAGGGTCCTTCTATCCAAGTTGTGGTTCCGCACTCCCGATGACTTGATAATCGAGATACGAAATAGAGGTAGGAAACACACACACATGACGCAAAGGTTTAGACAAGATTTGGATAACGGTTATACAGCGAGTGCTGCGCTCGAGGAAAAGCAGAAATTACTTAAGCTTCGCAAATTAAACTCTTATGAAGATACAGGCTCAGTAAAGGAGGAAATCATAAGCATCCCGATAAAGCGACAAAACGTAACTCCCATAATTTTCCCCTAACCCCTTAGACACGCGAAATGAACGACATTAAAGGAGAAGGATAAAAGGCGAAGTAGCACCCAAAAACTACTTCCGTCTTCCGCACCTATGTGTATAGGGAGCAAGAGCAATCAAATGATGGGTTTGCAGTTCTTTTCTGCAATACTGGGGTATCTCACTAAAGGTCCCTCTAAACGTAGGAATATAACCATAAGATCAGCCATGCATGCATCTTTTTTGGACTTTAACACGGAAAGCAAAGAGAAATCCACAGTGCGGAGAGCATTCATGGCATCAACATTATTAGCTTTTGCGGAAGGATCATAGGCTTCGATTACGGATAGATCTCTTCCAGCTTTCCATATGCAATCCCTTTTTTTTATGCCACCTGCATACCTTTATTAAATCGCACAACCTGAAGGTATCGCCCTCCCCAAAGTGCGGGAAGATACTCCGAAAAGACTGTAAGCACTTTAAGAAGAACAATTTAAGCCCCATGAGTCGGGAATCTACCGTCGTCCAGATATGTTGACAAGAAGCGAGGATAAAGAATCTACCCTCGAGATGAGTCATCCATCTCCAAAAGCTGAGGCATCTAACTTCGTAAAACCCTTTACCCAGAACCGTTCTGCTCAATCTACATGCATCCATGCGTCCCTTAAAAAGCTTGAATGCAGACTCCAACAAAGATCTCTGTGAAAAGTAAAAAAAAGAGAAAAAAGTATTAGTCATGAAAAGAGAACCAAAGTATGATTGAAGATAAAAAAATTTGCGGATACCTGATCAGCAAGACTATCCCTCTCGGATTCTAAAGAAGCCACCTTAGAACTTAATTCGTCACGTGACAGCTGAAGCCGGACAGGTTGGAGGTAAGTTTAACAACTTGAGCAGAAAGGGACGCCAACCCAGTCTCTTTCACAGTAGCCACGGACTCAAGAGTCGTGACCTTCTCAGACAAAACATTTCTCTCTTCCTTAAGTGCCAAGTTTTTCTCTTTCAAGCCCTTTAACTTATTGCCTTAGCGGCATCTGCAGCTTCCACAACAAATAATTGACCACGAAAAAGGATAGCCTCTATGACTTCAGCTTCTTTCAGAGATAATAAAGATTTTAGATCAGCAATCTCTACGTCTTTCTCTGATAGAAGGGCGGCTTGTTCAACACACTTGTCTTCAAGCTTATCTTTCTGTTCCAAAGTATGTTCCACTCGCATCCTCACTTCCGCCCCAAGACACATTTACCATGCAACCCCAACATTGAATTCAGTATATAACTAATCATAGTCCATGGCACGCAGTTATGAGAAAAGAGTAGGCGAGGTAAGGTGGTCCGTCAAGTCACGAAAAACATATGGATCGTCAAGAACAGAATCATTTGTCACCTTCCATTTAGGAACATATATGCGGTGCAGAGTCTCAGAATCAAGGTCTTGTGAAGGATAAAAAGAATCTGATGAAGTTTTAGGCTCATTCAACTTTGAGGAACTGGCGACATTCACATTAACCCTACCAGCAGACACATAATCCCCAAAATTTTCAAGATTTCCGGACTTAACCCTACCCTTGGAAACTAGAACAACAGAAACATCAACAGCAATGGTAGTGGTAACGACAACAGTCATTACGGGGGTATCTGCAACAAGAGATCTGGGAAAAGAATTAATCTGAGAACGTGAACCTGAATGATGAGAATCATCTGAAGATACAACATACCTCATGGCGGGAGGACGAGTCCGCAAATTGAGCCCGGACACAGAATCTGTGGGCCCATCATCCCCGCAATCCGGTGTAGGTGTCACAGAAGCAACAACACGAGGTTCCGTAACCTCGCTCAAAACACTAGAACCTTCCGGAATCAAACCGCGGATAGTAGCAAGAGACTTCCCGCCGATATTGGAAGTTGCGGCACGGTAATCCTCCCTTAGTTTCTTGGGAGGAAGAGTGGAACCACTAGCATCCCCGGTCGCTTTCCTCTTCCGTTTAGGCTTCTTGGTTTTTTCAACAACAACCTCCGAAACATCCTTGGCAATAGTCTCTGCCAAAACATCATCATCTCTTTTGGTAGGGTGCTCCGGCTCAGCATCGTTCCCGTCGTCAAATAGTTTATCAATACTATCATTGCTACCCCCTGAGGCAGCCGAAGCTGGAGGATCCAGCAGAACAACGCGACCCTCAATCGACGTTAATAACTTGACCTCCCCCTCCGTAACATTTCTCTCCCCTATTACTACCTTGGTAAGATCAGAATAACGGATGAACAAAAACAATCCATCTCAGCAACATAGTAAAAGAAAAATGATTAGGTATAATCGAAGCACAATAAGATCTGGAATATAAAGCAAAGTATACCCACCCTCATTGCCATCCTAAAATGTCGGATAGCAGTTCTCATCCAGCTTATACCAACCCAACATAAGAAGGGTTCCAGAAATTTCTGGAATGGGGCGGTATGGGTACGCAGGAAGTCATACGCTTGTGTGTCATATTGAGAAAGCTTGGGAGGGGGTCTTTACTTAAGGTTTTACTTTTGTTTAACGGCACAGAAAGAGGGAAGGCCGCGGAATCAACCCAGAAAAATGGTCGTTCCAGTTCTTTACGGAATCCAGCGGTTTGCTATAGCAAACGAGAGCCGCATCGGAACGTTTGTTGAACGACATCCACCCTTTATTTTAGGAACTGGTATAGAACATATGGAAGCAATTAACAGAAGGTTGAAAGCCGTGGACACGACACAATATCTCAAAATGAGAAACTTTAGCCGCCCCGAACACAGACAGTTGGGAAAGATGAATGCGAAAATGGTCAAGAACTGAGACAAAGGGATCCAGTAGTTGGCAACATCAAAAAACTGAGTATATACACCAATCTTGCCATCCGAACTTTGTAAAATATTTTTATTCGGACCAGGTAATGTGGGATGAACACAAGCAGGTATATGGTACTTAGCACACAACGCATCTAACGCCTTTTGAGTTAATTTGGATTTGATATCATGAATGATACTCATCGTGATGTATAAGCAAAGAAAGAAGACCTAACCTGGTAGCCTAAAAAGATCGGGAGGTTGCAAAAAAGCGTGGAAAAGGGTTGAAAAGCATGAAAAACTGTAACAATAGAGATAAATCAGAAAAGGAAACAGTGAAAAAGGAAAGGGGTATTTATACCCTTGGTGTATTTAACCTAACAAACATCCGGATGATGACACGTGCAACCCACTAGCACAATCAGTGGCTGGGAAAGGAACGTAATGACAGCTGGGTAACTGTCAAATCACTTAGAAAAATGAAAGGTCGGGGTAAGTACACATCGTCCAAACCCTACTAACCAATCAAGGAAAAATCACGGAGAAGCAAGACGGTTACGGAAAATAGAAGGCCGTGGCACTAAAGGACCTAAGTCTAGTAACGATCACCGCACTCAGAACACAATCCGCAAGCAATGACATACTAGACTGGGGAGACTTGATAACGTATAATAGGCATACCAGGCCTCTAGGCCTGGACTGTATTATCATAATGGGCTTTGGGCCCAACCAAACAAATAAGCGGACCAAAACTAAGCCTAGTGTCACACTGGACACGTCCCGGATGTAATATGACGGACGCGGACCGGTTACAAACCGCTTCCGCAAACCACATACGAAAGGTAATCCGCGTCCACAGACACGATAGTAACGGAACCTTGCCCGACAAGGGTCCCACTCCGGCCACTAACGAAATAAGCAAAATACTAGGAAAACCTAGTATTTCACTCACCTATAAAAGGGACCTCTGACACATCAAATGGTATGATTTTTCCTAACTCTTCTCAATACACACACATACTTCTGACATGATTTCTTACTCTTATGCCAGAATCTAATCGTGGGGTCCGTCCCCACGATAAGGCTAACGGTTTACTCTTATTTGTGCAAGAAATCATTTTGTTACTTGGTTTAGGACAAGATCCAATCCATTAACAGCTTATTGGCCTGGCCTAGTAAGCGTCCCAGATCCATCTCACACCTCGTCACGCATTTTGTACTAACACTAACAGTTTTTAAACACCTTGAAATCACGAAACACACTACATTTAATATGAACCAATATAACCGAGTTTTTGAAACAATGTGTGCCCTAACCCGAAATTGAGCAGTGTAACATTTATATGACGAGCATTATACTCATCAACTCAGAACTTGAAGGATTACCTGCCTTTTATAACTTTATGTTGAAGCTCCATTTATCTCACTTTCCATATTGACCATTTTTTTGGGTGACACTGTTATGTAGAAAAATAGCATCCTCACATAAAAAAGTTTTGAGAAATTTTGAAACACCTCTCGATTAAGTATGGATGTATCGCTCAACACTTTACACATGACAATGTCCTATAAAAAACAAGTAAAAAATCTAAACATTTGGATCACAAGTGTCCCTCAAGTGCAATCATGAGTACTTGCAAATTTTTGACCCGAGCAACCCATTAGTTTACCGTCACCGAACAACCATCTAAAAAAAAGGCCTTTTTAATGGTTTTTCCACCCTAATCGGTTACACTGGTCCAAACCGATTTTTTGTAAAACCGGTTGGGTTTTTCCATCCTCCAAAAATCTACCCAACAGGAAAACCTATTTTTTTGCTAAATAACCCGGTTTGACCTGGTTTTTGGACCCAAAACATATTGGTTCATTTACTAAACCGGTTATGGCAAAAAAAACCGGTACTGTAAACCCCTAACCCATGATCATTTATTGCCATTTTAAGAAGGGAAGTGATTATGCCATACCACAAAAATTGATGTGGCACACCACGAAAAATGCATATGTGGTTGTACCGTATGCATTACACATGGATTTTCATGGTAATAAACACAAATCACTTTTTGTGGTGTTGCATAATCAAACTTCCTTTTAGAAGTACTGTTTAAAAATCGTACACCGAGGTGAGCCGTACGTCGTAAGAGACACAAAAGGCAAGTTTTTAAATCTTTTGTTCGAATTGGGAACCAACAAGTTCACCGGAACTTATTATGATAATACCTCAGTTGAGAATATTATATTTTGGTGTTTTACCAAGTTGTGAATTTTATTTTCTTTTTTTATGGACAATGTTTTTATATTTTTGATTTTTTTTTTTTTTTTTTTTTGGATTTTTAAATGATAATTATACTAAAAAGAAATGAAAAATATTTTTGTACTTTTTTATATTTTTATAATAAAAGAAAATATTCACAATTTCAAAAACAGATGGTCAAACGCAACGATAAACGGTTGCACAGCCTCCCCGGCAACGGCGCCAAAAATTGATCGTGCCGGATTCACACCGTAAATATATATAATATATAATAAAATATAAAATATATAAAGAAGTGTAAAAACCAACAATCAATGATACCGAGAAGTAGTATAGAGCTTTCCCGGGTCGTAAATCCCCAACGAGGCTGGAATGGTAAATCGATACGATCGAAGATTTGAGTTTGAAGGAAGGAATGAGTTTGGGAAGTTGAATAAGTCAAATTAAACAATAACGGACTAAAACGTTTAAGAAAATCCTAAAAATTACGAAATTAAGCTAGAAAACGAAAGCCCGAATACCGGACAAAAGGGGGAAAACCTAAAATCTTTAAAAATAACCCTACGGAAAATTTTTCACTTCTAAACTACTCTACGGGTCAAATAACGAAGAATGAAAAAGACTAGACCGAAAACGGAGTTCGTTTGACCCAAAAACGAGTCAAAACAAAAACCCGTACCCGGACCCGTTCTTTAAAAGATGAAAAGTTATAAAAATGACCCTACGAAAATTTTTATATTTTTCCTACAAACTAGATGATAAAAGAAAATTTTCTAAAAAAGCAAAATATTTTTTTGATAATTTTTGTATTTATTATGAATTAAATAAACTTTTAACTAAATTAAATTATAAAAAATATTAAACGTTTACAAAAAATTCTGAAAAATTTACAAAAAATACTTTATACTATAGAGGTCCTACGAAAAATACCAAACTCCACACAGCTTATCAAATAAGCCCGAGAATAAGCTTTTACAGCTTATGGGCTTATTAGGCCAAAATGTGTATAAATATTGTTGCCCTTGAGTCTATAACGAAAAAGACCCAAGGGCGCAGTGGTAGTGTGTGTGGGAGTTAAAGGGGATGTATTGCTTGGTCTCGGGTTCGAGTCTTGCTCACCCGGACCAAGTATCTTCCCCTTTTTTTTTAAAAAACTCTAGGGTAGAAAGTGTACAAATCTAAACTAAAGGGTAGGCGGGCAAAGTTTATTAAATTTACACTATAGTTAAAACGTGTAACCCTACACTATGAAAAAGTGCAATACTAACCTACGCGACATGCTATTTTTTTGTTATTAAAAAGTATTTTTAGCAAAAACTTAATATTCAAACTTATTAAAGGGGCTTATGCTACACAAATTTAACAAAAGCACTTTTCACTTTCTTTCAAAAGAATAAACTTAAAAATAAGCTTAACTTATGACAGAAGCTATAAAAATAACCTTTGATAAATTATTTAGACAATTAAGCTAAGAGAAAGGTAATAAAGCCTACACTATTATCTAGGGTTAAACCTAAAAAAGGCTATTGAAAGTTGGAAAATGAGCTATTTAAAGAAGCTAAATAAGCATAAATGAAAATTAAGACAATCCCTTAAAAGGGGGGGGGCCTAAGTTATTCAAAACAGTCAAGGGGCTAGTTTGGGCTTATAAATAAGCCAACAAATGAGCTAACTAAAGTCTGAAACTTTGAGGACTTATACAAGAGCTTATTGGCTCTTGAAATAAGCCAATAACTTGGGCTTAAGAGCACAAAAAGCCAAAGAAAAGCTTACTATATCCCCTTTGCACCAGGAGGAAGTTTAGCTAACTTGTGTATGCTTATTTGACTGCTTATTTTGACGCTGTCATATAAGCTCAAATTAAAAAAGAAAACTAAAAAAGTTTAATACTCTAGCATAAACTAACTTGTGCAACAAATTGTTGGACTTTTAAAAAGCATTTCTACTTGCTTATGTGTGGCTGTGAAAAAAGGCCCTCCTTTGGTTTTAAGAAACTGTGCAGTTTGAAAAGCTGGTGGTTTTGAATTTAAAGTAAAGAAAAAAAGGCTCTTGACAGCCTTGTTTAAGGACCCAAACTAAACCACACTTTTTTGACTTAAACTGAAACCACAAAGTCTTAATCAAACTAAGCATTGTGAGTTATTTAAAAACTCACAGTTTTTTTTTGAACATGATTTGGAAAACCTTAAAAAAACCATTTTTCGACACAAAAATACTTTCTCAAAAAAAAAACCAGCTTTAAAATAGCTTAAGAGCTTAAGTATAGGTCACCCCAAATACTTATAACCAATGCAAATAGACTTTTTGTCCCGTTTTGGCCTTGTGCCAAACACCCTTTATTTAAAACTGCAAACCAAAATAGGCTTAAAAATACCATTTTTTAAATCCAAAACTTTAAAAAAACTTTTATATACTCCTACTTATTTTGACTTTACATGTTTATTTAAACTATTTTGTTTATATAGAACTAAAGTTTTAGCATATTTGGAAAATAAGTAGTTTACGCTAGCATTATTACTCTATGACTGACAGTTTTATGTCTGTGTAAAACTAACAATTAAATAAAACTTAACTAATGAACACTAAAAACAGCTAGATATTAAGACTTATACATACCATGTTTGCAAAGGACACTATAAGCAAATAAGCTTATTGTCTAAGCTACAAAAATTAAGCTAAATGGAATTTTTGATATGGAGACCTTGGAATTTTTGTTATGTCCTCTGAACCTAAGGTCCAATCTTCTGTGTAGTGAGTAGCCTAAAAAAGACTATCCAATGGATCCCTTGCCTCTATTCCCTGAGCAATAACGCCTCATAAAGCTGATATGAGCTTATTACTTCAAAAGCTTCCAAATTCACAATCAAATGAAAGTAAATTCACTAAAATAGTTCCTTAAGAAATTGAACAAGTATTAAACTGAATTTGAGCTTATTAACATGGTAAGCTACAAATTAAGCTTATGGAGAGTCTCTTATTGATTTAAAAACGGCTTAATTTTTCATTTAAAATGGAAATATTACAAGTGCATACAAGGAGTTAAATTAAAAATAAATTTTTAAATTGACAATGAAAAAATTAACTTAAAAACTGGATTAAAACTTAAGTAAGCTACACACTTGCCACAATGGCTTACAAGGCTTATTTATTTGCCTGAAAATCTTCAACTAGGCACTACTCTTTTTGCTTTCTTTTCTTGTTGTGACTTGTTTGTTAGAAACACAAAACACAGGTGTGTTGGTTGGTGAGAGGGAGTACTAGCCCTTAATCTTGGCCCTTTCATTATTTAACTTCAATCCTAGCCGTTCGAAATTTGGTTCTCTTGGGGGTTGTGGGATTGCCAAGTGGCATCATTTATGGCTGGGAAGAAAGGTACGTTGGTGGAAGGAGGGGGAGAAGGAAAGTGCTTATCCAAAAGAATGGAGAGAAACGATGGGGTAAAAATCGGTGGGTTTTCGACCCAGTGATTGTTTTGGAGGGAAAAAAGTTGAAAGCGGGGAAAAGAAACAGTCTTGGGTCTGTTACAGAGTGTACAGTTTTGGTGGAGTTGGCACAAATGGCCCTCAAGGTTATTGTTTTATTGCACCCCGGTACATGTGGTTTAATAACTTTTGGGGACTTGGCAAAAAAAAGTCCCCAAGAGTTTATATAAGCCTTTGCAAATTTCGTCCTTGTGGGTTGTACAAGATTAGGGGTGTTGGCAGTTTGCCCCCCCTACTTAGTTTCTGAGCAAATTGCAAAACTAACCTTCTCTTTTTTTTCCTCTTTTCTTCTTTTATAAAAAAGTTTGGGGTTTTGGCAATTTCAGCCCCTTAAAACTTATTAATTTCTTTGACTTTGGCCCCATGGGGTTGACTTGGGTTGACTTTGAATCTTTTATTGACCAGTTGACTTTTACTGTTGATTTTTTGGATGGATTGACTTTCATTGCTTTGATTTGGCTTTGTCTTTCAACAGTGTTTATCACACATTCGAGTTCAGTTTTGTAAGTTTTGTCTTTTGTTTTTTCGTCTACCTTTTCGTTGGTTTATCCGTGTCCTGTGCCACAATACAATTTAGAATAAACAACGCATCATTTTGGAATTTTAAGTCCGTTTTTTTTGATTATTTTAGCTCGTTTTTTAAGGTAATAATAGGTATGTGTACTTTAAGCCAAAATACCAGTACTTTTTATAAAAATAGTTTTATAAAGTATTATGTGTCGTAAACTTGCATAAATTCATAACTAGTTCGTTATTAATTAGAAAAAAATTACGATTTCTTAGCATTTTAGAATCCTATAAAAAAAAACATGTGTAATCTATGGAAAAATACCAAACTTGCTGCTTTCATGTAATTTTATATAAATTGTTTTTATAAAAATTCTTATTTATAAATTAGTTTATTTATCGTTTATTTATAACTTTGTTTTTAACGTAAACTTTTTTCGTTATTTGTCATTTGACAAGTTTCCTTTTTACCTTTTCGGAATCGTCGGAAACATGTATTATCTTATAATAATATATTACTAAGTATGTTTATTCACACATTTAGGGGACAGAATGTTGGTGGTTTGTTTGATTTTGTTACATTGTAACATTTGTTTCATTTATTTAACATTTTGTATTTAAACCAAAAGTCCCATATGTGCCTTATATTTTATATATTTTGGGGGGTTTTCTATATCATATGTTTATTATGTTCATTAGTCATCAAGGTCTTTTTGTCCCAAATTACAAGTTCTCTTATTTTACATAAATAAACCATAAAATTTTATAATTAACATAAATCACTAGTTTGTTATATATAGTTATTTTACATAAAAAACATGTGTGTACAAGTCTTCTCAATTATTTTATTTTCTTATATTAATAATCATACAACATTAACATAAGCCCATAATTAACCTTAACTTGTCATATGTATTTCTTTCAACTTGAAAAACATATTATGAAATACTATTATAAACCCTTAATTTATACTTATCATATTTACACCAAATTATACATGGTCACAATTCTCTTCTCTTCATCTTTTTACAAGATGTTAAGTAATACCAAAACTTATTTAATAAGTGTATATATAAATATGAATCATTTCTAGTATATATAAACTCCATTTTCATGATAAAATCCTAAATGGTGATTTAAGCTAAAATAGAATAAACATATGCATGAAAATGAATATTGTAAGAACATAAAGAGTTCTAGTAGACCTTAGGATGTGTGAAGATGATGATAAACAAATGCTAAACCCTTGTTTAGCCCTAGAATCCAAGCTTGCACAAAGAAAACCCTAGCTTTCCTTAATAAAAACCCTAGCTTCCTTTCACTTGATTAATACTTGGAAATGCTTAGCCAATGCTTGGAAATGCCTTAGAATATCTTAGAATGGATGTGTATAGGAGTGTATAGGTTGTATAAAATTTTGTATGGATTGTGTATTGTTGTTGGTTTGAGCCGTGGGCTATAAGGAGCACCAAGGAAAAGTTTTGTGATTTTTGCTAAGTGTTTATGCATGTGTGAGCTATCTCTTATAAGTTACTTGTACATATAAGTCCTAGTAGTCAAAAAGATTGCAATAGTGAGTCAACAACATATAGAGGGTCTTGCGGAAGACTTATGGTCCTAGGTATGGCCATATGCACTTGTTGTTCCCTAATAGTTGAGATTATCTCATGAAAACTAGGAATGAGTTTTATAGTTTATTTTTGGTGATATTTCTTTGCATTTTCTAGACCATATCCGGCCATAAACATTAAAGTGGTAGAGGGATATAATTTTTGTAGCTTTTTATGTATTGGGTATAAATGTTAAAGTATTTGGTTGAAAGCGTAGGAGAAAGTTTTGGGTGCGGCTTTCGGGGTGCCTCATAAACGCATTTTATTGCGAAACGTAATCACTTTACGCAACCAATAAAAATAAAATGAACAAAGTTAATAATTATCCTCAAAATAATTACTTAAACCACTTGCTTTGATTGTAAACATTTAATTTTTATGCCCGTTTAACATTGAACGCTAATATTTGGCGTACGCGATTTAACTTACATGTTTATGATTTTAAAAGTATAAGTACAATACAAAAGGTAGCATTGTGGATTGATCTATGGTCGTCAAGATCTTGAAAACACAGGGTGTTTTACCCATTCCTTTTATTCAATCTAGATTTAACGTTCTAGAGTGAGTTATACATTTATTCTTCGAACTTTCTAATTGGTGTTATTGTTGAATCTTATCATTCCTGGTAATTGATGTAGGTTGGTGAATACGCTTAGAACTAGCAGAATATAAGTCTGTACTTCCTGTAGAATGAAAACATGCTTCTTAGAAACTTATGTTTGAGGTCGAGGTCTGGTTTTGTGTTTTATGTAGATGTGAGTGTATTCGGCCAAACCTTATGTTCTTGGTCCTTTTTCCTCGAATGTGACAGCAAAAATCTAATTGAGTTTCAAAATTTTGTTGATGCTAGAAGACAAGTTCTTTTCTTATGTGTGTGGAAGCAAATCTATATGAATTTGGTATACATAATGGCGACTTAAAAGTGAATCTTGAGGGGGATGTAATTTGCTTTTACATGTTCGACATATATACTTAAGGACCAAAAGCTTCTTCCTGTGTGTGCTTAATATATGAGGTGTGAGCAGTCCTTTTATTCAAAAATTTAGGCATGGTTATTGGTTCCTATATTAGCCTTAGTACTTTTTGGATACTTCTGAGGTGGGTCTCAATGCCTCATTTATCTAAAGCTTTTCCTTTAAGTTTCCTTAAACTCATTTTTTTGGGCTTCTAGGACCAAACCTTGTTCATGAAGTTTTGCATTTAAATCAGAAATTCCTAAGGACTTTTTATATGACTTTTTGATTAAGAAGTCCATTGTTATTTTGATTGCACATGTTTCTGGTTAATCGAGTAATTAAAGTCTGCTTATTAGTCTGTTTCAACTGCTCATTCTAGCACAAGTTTTGTCAATCTATGTTCCATTTCAATGGTTAAGAAGTCTCAATTTCATATATGTCCATTTTGACATTTACTATCATCCACATTTCTTTTTAAGGACTTAATTTGGCTCTTTCCAACTTGACAATGACTGTGTCTTCTCTTGAGATGAGCTCTCATTCACTTATATTCAAACAACTGACGTAAAACTTGGAGCATTTTGATCTAAAACACTGTTTGTCTTGTTGAATAATTTCTTGATTAAGTGAGAATCAGCTTCAAGTGATGTAAGTTTTCAAAGAGTCTGTTAAAACCTCTTACAAAAGTTTTAGTAAGTTTCTTTATAAACAACATCCTTTTTGTTGAGAACTCAGTCTTGAGTTTCGAGAACTTTTGACATTTATTCTCAGTTTCATCAACCATTCATTCACAGACAAAATTCACAAACAGTTTTTACAAATATAATAATCTATGGATTGTGACAAGAGTCGTTCACATTTTCACTACATAAACTTGATTCATTTTAACCTTCGTGAAAGTTCTGTGACTCAAAGCGATGTTGTTCGACAGCCCCTGTTCCCCAGTTGATAAAAGAATTTTTGGACATTGGCAAGTTCATCAACCAAGTATTGATTGAAGTTATTGAAGATATCTTGTAATTCTTTTTTAAATGAAATAATTTCATCATAATAAAAAGTCCTATATATGCTTCAAACCCCAAGTGCCCTTGGATAGCTGTGCAGTGGTTATTTCTTTGGCAAACCTGATCAAAAGCCGCAAGATGGCGTTTTAAGCTCTTTCAAGATAGTATTCACCATACTCACTTTAGGAAATTCTTTTAGAACCTCAACTTTGTTTGGTTGTGAAGAAGGAGATGTGGGTCTAAACGGTAGGACCGTGAGTCGCTTTGCAATAGGGAATGTTCATTATATAAATCAGATTATCGAAACAATATCATTTGTTGTAAGAGTATTAAGATTAGCATAATTAATGGGTTAGTGTTCTAATTTTTGTTTTACAACATTGGGATCTCACTTCACAAAGATTAATTGTCTCTTCAGAATCTGGAATCACAATAGCATACATTTTTAAGAATGACATTCCCGCTCATACGGTTTTGGCTTTTGACTCACAATCTTTCTTCAGATTGAAAGGTTTTTCAAACCGATAGCTTATTGACATGGATTTGATCATAACAAATTTTGGGATTTAGTCTTTATGAACAGTTTGCGCAGATGACCTCTTTTAATAGGAAAATGATATATCAAGTTGCTTAATTTCTTCCTAAAGCAATTTACTCTATCAAATATTTTTGTTTTCTTCATTTTTAAATCATTTTTTGAGATCAGAATAATTGTTTTCATTAAAGAATCCTTTATCTCTGCACTTGTTCAGAAAGAGTTTGCTTAAGACGTTCAATCACGGCATACTGTTCATTTGATCTTGAAAAATTGTTCTCAACATTTTGCATTTCTTTCAAATCTTTAACCTCTTCTTTATATATGTCTCAAGCTCGGTTGTCAATGCTTTATTTGGCACTTTTATTTCCAGTATTAACATTATAGTGAAGTTCATCACTTGGTGTATTTAATTGTTCAATATAGGATAATATCAGACAATCTTCGTTGAGCAGAAGAGTTAGAATTCTGGGACAGTTTCATGTTGTGTTTCACTCAGATATTGAGAATAAGGAAATTGATATTGCTTATCACTGGTGGATTTCAGTTATTTGCCTGATTCAATATTAGGACTGTTCAGAAGACCCCCCCCCGTCATTATCTTATGCTCACTTTGATTGATTTAAATCATAGGTAAGATTATCCAGATTGTGTACATAAGTGAGTCAATCTGTGCCATTCATGGAAAAGATTCGCCATGCCGTGCAATCTTGGAACTGAGTTAAGTTCATAACAATCAGAGTATAGGCATTCCAGATCATCGTGCTCTGATAAGCAGGCATTGGGGTAATGACAGTCTGAGAGGTTTGAGTGTCAGGAAGTCTTGGATCTGCCAAAAATGCTATTTCTTCCTCTGTTAAAACTTGACCACTTGCTTGAGTGCTGAACCAGCAACACTTTATCAATGAACCACGTTTCATCCCTTTTTTCTTAGGCTTAGTACACTGCTTGGCAATATGACCCTCCCCTTTGCATTTGTAACAGATGACAGTCCGTTGTTTCCCTGTGTTGCTTCCACTTGCTCCAGGTGTGTATTTTCTTGTTGTTCCAGCAGCATAAGTAGTTTGTCTCCCCTGATTCAAGGTTGCCACAAGTTACTTTTTCCATTCATATGGATGGTACGATTTGTTGACGGTGTTTGATGAAGTCCTTCAGCTGATTGTTGGTTGTAGGATACCGGGGGATGTGGACTATGACAACAGCAGTTAAGGAATGACATCATGTGATGATCGCATTAATGGCATCACTACCATTTCTGGAACACTGGAACAATTAGACCGGAGTCTGGTTGGGAAAATTCAGATTGTTGATGTTGGTAAGTTATAGGAGCATATTCTAATTGTGGGATGGATGATTGTGAGAGAAAAACGTTGTGGTAAACTGAGGATTGGTACTAATTTGATGGAAATAAGTGATTAAAGAGGTGTTTGATTAATGGTTGTGAATTGTTTTGGCAGTTGATAAGGTTGTTACGACTGTGATAGATGATATGGTGTGTAACATGATGTTGAAGTTGAGAGTTTGGGGAGAGTGTTTGTAGTTAAGATTGATAAGTTGACGAAGGTAATGGTGAGAAGTGCAACTAAAAGCAACAGGATCGAAGTTGTGTCATGCAGCTAAACGAAATTCATTTTGAATGTCTTTCGTAGTGGTGTGCAGGTGAGCATGAAGCTGTATCAACTTTGGTTGGTTAGTATGCAGTCTTTGACCAATTTAACATCAGTAACAAATTTGCTCCATTCATCAGGAAGAGTGTTTAAAAACTTGGTGTTAACTTGAAATTGCTCCAATGGCATCTTGTAGATGTTCATATCATTGAGTAGCAGAGTGAACCTCAAGTAGTACTCATGTAACGAATCTCCTTTCTTGTAAGTGAACTTATTGAATTCCATAATACATCTTACATTCTCGTTTTGTTTTGTTAATGACGTTCCTTGCATTAGCCAGTATTAGCACGTTTAATCTTCTCCAAGATCTTTTGCCACACACGGTTAGTTCGACTCAAAAGAGCATAGATTTCAGTTGGATGGCCTTGGAGAATGATGTTTATTGCGTTGATGTCACAATCAGCTGTATGGCTTCACGCGGGAGTCAGTTCTATATATCACTTAAGCATTGAGTTACTCCATTCCTCAGTGATTGAAGGCCATAACGAGTGGTCTTTTTCACAAGGCATGAATAATTCTTCCATGAGGTTATTCATTTATACAGTTCCATAGGATCTTCCAAGAATCAAAAGTGTTTTTTCAAGCATGGTCGGTTTGTTGTCTACTCCTGAAGAGAAGTACTAATCGGCAAGAGTCGTCATTGTGGTATCAAAAAGATTACAAATTGATCGATCTGTGGTAGAATAGTAATTATGGTTTGGTTATGTGATTGTTGGTCATTGAATATAAATTCTACTATGGGATTTTACAATTCTTGACAAAAACCAGGGAAAGAAACAATAGTGTTTGTTTCACGGGATTTTACAAGTCAAAGAGATAACCGATATAATTTGAACTTTGCGTTCAATAAGTTTAAATGTTAAGTTGGTCTCACGAGTTCGGTTGATCAAAAGATTAACTCGTTCGGTCTGCTGGTTCGGTTGTCAAAGATAGCATAGTTTCGGTCCTGCTTGTTCGGTTTCAAAGATAGCCTAGGTCGGTTCTACTTAACTATCTAGTTCGACTAAAACGTTTCGACTAGCTCGTTCGACTAAACTCGAACGAACTATATCGTTTGGACTAGATCATTCGACTTAGGCTCGTTATACTAACTCGTCGAATAATCTCGTTCGACTAGCCGTTCGACTAACTCAGTTCGTAATATCTCGTTCGACTTGCTCGTTCGACTAACAATACTACGAACCCAAATTTCAAAAACTAATAAAAAACACCATCTTTGAATGGTTTTTAGCTAAAAATATTGTACAACTAGTTTTACTACACTATAGGAACAATAAAAATGGAAAACTTTAAGGTTTTTATTATTTATGCTAAAAATATTTTGAATCACAAATTTTAATTATTATAAAGATTTTTGATCACAAATCACAAGACAAACACTAAAAACTAAACACACCACTCCATGGCTCTTGATACCAATTGAAGAAACATGTAATCTAATGATCTACCAAGAACAAGAAAGAGATGTGGGTTGTGATGTTTAGAGAGAGAAAGTGATGGAATGGATGATGTTATTACTATATGGAAAATATGGAAGAAATGAAAATAACCAACCCCTCTCCAAGGCTAAGAGAGGGCTTATATAGTTACATGATGGCTTGCCCATGGGCTATGATGGGCTTCCCATGGGCCTTGGGCTGGATTAGCTTCTATTCTTAACATGACACAATCTACGAGCTAAGACCTATTACAACTTGGAAGTGGCCGACACTTTTTGTGTTTCCAACATCACCAATTAAGGGTTCGAGAAGAAGACATTCCAAAAACCGCTTTCAAAACCCGTTACGACCATTCTTAATGGAATTCTCAAGTTTATGCCACTTTGGATTTGACTACGCACCTGATGGTATTCATGGACCTTATGAATTCGGTGTGTGCAAAACCATATCTGGATCAAATTTGTGTTGTCTTCATTGACGAATATTCTGATATATTTCAAAAGAACAACAGCAATGAGCACGAAGTCACCTAAAACTATCTTAGAATGGCTCTAAGGAAAAGGAGTTGTATGCCAAGTTTTCAATGTGAATTTTGGATTCCTAAAGTACAAGTTTCCTAGGTCAAGTGATTGATATTAGTAAGGGGTTATTCTTATTTTTTTATTTTTTTTTTTTTTTTTTTATGTAGATCCCTCAGATCAAATCCATTAAATATTGGGCATCTCCTAAGTCGCCAACGAAGATTCGTCAATTTTTAGGTCTTGTTGGGTATTATCAAAGATTCATTGAAGGGTTTTCGAAGATCGCCAAACCAATGACCAAGCTCACCCAGAAGAAGGTCAAGTTTGAGTGGGGTGATAAAAAAGAAGCAGCTTTTCAACTGTTGAAGAAGAAGTTGTGCAGTGCACCAATCCTGGCCTTACCTGAAGTAAGCGAAGATTTTATCGCATGTTGTGATGCTTCAAAGAAGGGTTTGGGCGCTGTGTTAATGCAGAGAGAAAAGGTGATTGCTTATGCATCACGCCAACTAAAGATTCATGAGAAGAACTATACGACTCATGATTTGGAACTTGGAGTAGTAGTGTTCGCTCTCAAGATTTGGAGGCACTACCTGTATGGAACCAAGTGCACGGTGTTCACTGATCATAAGAGTCTACAACACATTCTTAATCAGAAAGAGTTGAACATGAGGCAACGTCGTTGGTTGGAGTTGCTCAGTGATTACGATTGTGAGATTTGTTATCACCCGGGAAAGGCAAACGTTGTTGCTGATTCTCTAAGCAGGAAGGAGAGAGATCAACCATTAAGAGTTCGATCCTTAGTCATGACTATTGGCTTGGATCTTCCTAAACAAATCTTAAATGCTCAGACTGAAGCACGAAAACCAGAGAACATCAAGAACGAAGATGTTGGAGGCATGTTACTTGAAAATGCTAAGGATCCGAAGAAAGTTACAACGAAAAAGTTGGAACCGCGTGCGGATGGAACTCTATGCTTCAATGGCAGGAGTTGGTTACCATGTTATGACGACTTGAGGACTATGATTATGCACGAGTCCCACAAGTCAAAATACTCTATTCATCCAGGTTTCGACAAGATGTACCAAGATATGAAGAAGCTATATTAGTGGCCTAATATGAAAGCCGACATCACCACCTATGTTAGCAAGTGTTTGACATATGCTAAGGTCAAGGCCGAACATTAAAGACCATCAAGATTGTTGGTATAACCCAAGATACCTGAATGGAAGTGGGACAACATCACTATGAATTTTGTCACGAAGCTTCCTAAGTCGTCGCAAGGCTACGACACCATTTGGGTGATTGTTGACCGACTCACTAAGTCTGCTATCGTTGTACCGATGAGAGAAACTGATCCCCTAGAAAAACTAGCAAAATTGTACATGAAGGAAGTGGTAGCGAGACATAGAATCTCCGTCTCAATCATTTGTGATCGTGACCCTGGGTTTGCATCAAGATTCTGGAGGACACTTCAGAAGGCTTTGGGTACTAGCTTGGACATGAGTACAACATATCACCCAAAGACTGATGGACAGAGCGAAAGGACAATTCAAACTCTCGAGGATATGTTGCGTGCTTGCGTGATCAATTTCGGAAAAGGTTAGGTTAATCACTTACCGCTAGTGAATTCTTTTATAACAATTAGCTATCACGCTAGCATCAAGCCGCACATTGAAGCAATTTATGGTCGAAATTGTACGTTCATCCTATTCGTCTGACCGAAGTTGGAGAAGCTCAAATCCTGTTCCGAAACTGATTCATAGAGACAATGAGAGAATCGTTGCAAAATCAAGCACAAAGGATGCAAGCCGCCGGGATCGAAGAAGGAGTTGCAGTCCGATCTAATGTGTAAACGTGGAATTCCATGTCGGGGATATTGTTATGCTTAAAGTTTCGCCTTGGTAGGGGTATACGTTTTGCCAAACGGGGAAGTTAAACCACAGGTATGTGGGACCTTTCCAAGCGTGTTAGGTAGGTTGGAGAGTTTGCTTACAAACTCGAAGCTTCAAAAGAACTATGTAGGGTTCACAAATACATTTTACGTATCAAATTTGAAAAGTGCTATGCCGCCGCACCGTTTAGCCGTTCTGTTGACTTGGATTCATTTTGATGACAAAGCTTCAGTTTGTTGATGGAACACGTTGAGACCGTGGACGTGAAGTTAAAATATGGTTGAAGCGAAGCCGCATTCCATTAATCAAGGTTCGATGGAACTCCATCAAGGTTCGATGGAACTCCAAGAGAGGTCCTGAGTTCACGTGGGAACGTGAAGACCAATTCAAGAAGAAATACCCACACCTCTTCACCAAGACCGCACCGTCGTCAAGTGCTGCATCGTAAGCCTTGAGGACAAGGCTCGTTTAACGGGGGAAGTCTATAACACCCCGTGTTTTCAAGTCATTGACGACGACGATAAATCTACTATTCATCTTTTATATTGTACGCGTTTGTTTTAAATCGTAAACGTTAAGCTAAATCGCGTAGGCTAAAAATTAGCGTTCAATGTAAACGGGCACCAAACAATTAAACGTTTACATCAAGCAAGTATTAAATAATTATTTTGAGAATAATTATGGTCTTTGTTCATTTTATTTTTATCGGATACGTAAAGTGTATACGTTTTGCGATAAATTGCATTTAGGCATACCCGGAACCACCAAAACTTTTCTACGCTTCAACAAATACCCACATTTATACCCAATACATAAAAATTATAAAAATATATCACTTATAACACTCTATGGCCGGATCTAGTGCAATTTATACAAGAAATATAAGAAAAATCTTGCAAGTAGTCTTTGTACTTCACTAACTCATTAAACATAGCCATTCCATGTTTCAACATGACCATCTTTTCTTCCTTAAGACCATGAACCTTGTCCCTAAGACTACTATTGCATACTTTTTGACCATTCCATCCCATATAATGCAAGTATCATGTAAGAGATAACACATACAACATAAACACTTAGCTAGAAACTCAAAAATCATCTCTATATACTCCTTCCAAACCCACGGCTTGAAACACCCTCCCAACCAAATCCATACAAAATTTTATACAACCTATACACACATATACACATCATATCTAAGATATTCTAAGATGTTTCCAAGCATTGGTTAACCATTTTCAAGCATTAATCAAGAAAAGGAAAGTTAGGGTTTTCACTTGGAAAACTAGGGTTCATATTGTGCAAGCTTTGGTTTTAAATCTAAACAAGGGTTTAGATTGTGTTAGTCATCATCTTCATTCATCATAAGGTCATCTTGAACTCTTTATGTTCTTACAATTTTCATTATATGCATATGTTAGTTCATTATAGCTTGAATCACCATTTAGGATTTTTAAACATGTAAAATGGAGTTTTTACTTGTGATAATCATTTTGTACACTTTTACATATGTTGTGATATTGATAATATCATGTTAAAATGGATGAGAAAGTATTGTACCATGTTGTGTTGGTGTAAAAATGGATAAATACAAATTAGGGTTTATAAAGTTAACTTAATATGTTACAAGTAAAAGAAATGCAAATGACATGTTAATGTTGATTATGGACTTTTAATCATATTATATGAACACTAAAATAAAGTCATGATGGAAGAATAACACTTGTACACTTATGGTTTATATGTAAAAATGGCTATGTATGAACTTGTAGTAAAAAGGTTACTTATGAAAGTTAAGGGTTAAAAGTGTTATTATGGACTTGGTACTTTGGACATATATGGACAATATATGGAACTATGGACTTTAATATATGTATGATATATAACATATATGGTATATAAGATTTTTGGTAGATTACAAAAGTGGGAAAGTATAAAAACAAGGTTACATATGGACTTAACAAAGTCATTCAAAGATTCTGTCCAAAATTCAAAAATAAACATATCTATTTTATATTTTTATAAAATAATACGTCTCATGACGATTCCAAAAAGCTAAGAAACTTGAAAAACGGATAAATAACGAAAAAGTTACGGTAAAAACAAGTTATACGTTAA
Source organism: Tanacetum coccineum (assembly GCA_026074375.1). NCBI lineage: Eukaryota > Viridiplantae > Streptophyta > Magnoliopsida > Asterales > Asteraceae > Tanacetum > Tanacetum coccineum. The sequence goes on from BQNB010008717.1 coordinate 72,224, forward strand.
TAAACGGAGTCGTAAAAGAATTTTTATAAAAACTTTTTATAAAAATTATTCAAACAGCAAGTTTGGTATTTTTTTAAACATAATTTACATTTTTTTAGGATTTCACAAAATGATAAGAATCGTAAGTTTTTTAATTATAACGAAACGTTCGGAATTTCGCGAGTTTAATCTGATTAATACTTTTATAAAACTATTTTTATAAAAGTTACTGTTCATGACAGAAACTTTTAGTTTTTTTAAACCTCATAAATCATTTGATCTTTCAATTATGAGAACGTGCTCGAAAGAATCGCTAAAAACGGAGCTATAACGAATAAAATACGACGTTTACGGGTTTTACGATAATTAAAACTATAAAAATAACTTTATAACTGGTGTGAACAGTAAAAAGTACTGTTCATCAGAGGGTCAAAAATATGAAAATGTCAAATTATGATAACTCGTCCTAATACGAAAGCGTGGGCATAAGAAACGTCAAAATCGGACTTAAAACGCGAAAGTTACGCCAGTTTTACTAAAACGGTAATTAGAAACGTTTTTACTTACTTAACACAATTTTACCAAAACGATTAGATGGTGATTGAACTATATAGACCTATATGTGGTATTAGTTAAGCAAAGTGCTATATTACTAGGGAGTTTCATAATGAGGCCTCTTCGGGGTGGCGTATCGACGAGTTGTTGGATTTACGATTTAAAGTGTCCTAGCTCCTCATACGTTCACTACATGACCTCTTAATTATGATAGCCCGAACGATAGTATGATGAGCTATATAGGAATATATGATATTGGTTAATCGAAGTACCTGGTACTTATACGACCTTAATTTAAATAGGTTGCATCTGACGATTTGCGTGGCGCATTATCTGTGATATACTTGACGTACGCTCACTCAAGGTGAGTTCATAGCCCCACGTTTTACATGCTTTTGTTTTACAAAGTTTTTGGGGTGAGAAACATGCAATGTTTTATAACTGGACACAAGTGGTTAAGTTTCATATTATGATTACGTGTTGCCTAAGTAGCGATAACCCTAGTTGAGCCCATTATCATGAACTGTCAGTTACTGGATTGTGAGCGCGAATGATATGAATAGATCTATTGGGATTGACATCCCCGTTCGGGTGATTAGCTATCACTGGGCAAACGAACGTATACCATGTCGAACATAGGATGTTGCGGGTTAGAACATCATCACGGGCAATGTAGGCCATTTATATGGTATTCATTTATGTCGAGCTTCAGTGTCATGAGCTTAGGGCAACGTAATTACATTTATATGATGTCTGCATCTGTTGCATTATCATACACTTGGGAAATCTTATGGTCCTACAATATATGATTTATCAAACCTATGAATTCACCAACATTATTGTTGACGTTTTAAAGCAATGTTTTTCAGGGGATCAGTAAGCACGAGGTGCAAGGGATACATTGGTGGTTTTGATTGGGATATCAAGCTTTAAAGATTTTGTCGCATTACATTTTGTATAACTGTATGGGCTAGAAATCTTTGTATTTTGAACAAGTGAACAAGTGAAGCTTCGGCTTATGTAACAAATACTTTGTTAAATCCAATGTATCAGTTTTAAACGACTTTTTGGTCGTTCTATATACATCTTGTGTTATTGATCTATGAAGTAACACACCCCGGACCCTTATTCCGCTGCGACCCAATTTGGGGGTGTTACAGACTTCCTCCACCTCCACAACTCACTAACTTTAAACTCCTTCTAGCTGAGCAAAAAAGGAAAATAAGAGCTGAAATTGTTAAAGAAGTGTTTGTACCAGAGGATATTATAGTGGATGGCATGCACATAAATCTATCTCTTCCATAAGGAATCACTAGTGGATCAGCTGGGCAAGTGATCAAAGAGCCTAAAGCTGGGATCTTGTTGTACAATGGAAATTTTAATCTTATCTTTCAGCGTAGAAGTGAGTATAATCTGGCAAGCACACCTCAACTGATCAGAATTCAGAACATGATCAAGATTGACTCAGTGTTGGCTTAATAAATAATTGATGAACTAATCTAGGTGATTGAAAGTAGGTCTAATGTTGTAGAAGCTAGGAAAATTATTAAGAAAATTTTAGATGGTATAGGGATGGACTAACTTGTAATGTATCAATGCATAAATTCTTTTGTCAATTTCTTTGTTATCATTATGTGTAAGAAAGAAAGTTGTTTACTCCACTTTTACAATGATTTAAACTAAGCTACCTTAATATTCAAAAAAGGAGGATATAGTAAGGCAATTGAGTGCCCAATTGTCTCTCCCTATATTTAAACAAAAATTAGGCTAAATAGTGAAGACTCGCTCATGGACATCAACGAGCAATGAAAGGACTCTGCGAGCAACCGTGGGCGTATTTAAAGTCAAAGAAATCATCAAGGAAGTCGAAGATTACTTGAAGACATACTCGTCAGCTGGAATGGATATTAATTGGTATGTAGATGGAATACGCTGAAGGTTTAAAGAGAGTCAGGGGTGACAATACCACTTGAGAACTTGTAACTCTTTTAAGATAAACAGAGCTGACACTAGTTCACACAAGGTGAGTTAGCGGATAATCTGATAAAGCAAAATGGCGGGACAAAAGAGTCTTTCGAATTAAAGTCTACCTAGTACGAGTTGGTGAAAGATGTGAACAGTTGGCAAAACTATTCACAAAAGTATGGGCGGGATGTTTCCAAGAATGGACGTGCATTAAATGCAGAAGTACTTCACCATAGGATTCTTGACACATCCCACCTACCCCCACTAAGGGATCAACCTCGTATCAATATAAATAGGTTATGTTTGTTCCAGTAAGTGTTATCACTTATTGTTGACGTATTATAGGTCATTTACAACTTTGTACGAACTAACAATATAGTCAGCTGATCAATAGCGGTCTATAAAAGATTCGCTTGTAAACTTTGATAATGCTGTAAGTTTACTTGTTCAAAGAGTAATCTTACATTGTCGTCAACAAGTGTGATCCATAACACTTTGTAATACTTTAATTCATATCAATAAAGCATTACACGATTAAAAAGTTTATACTTTGTGTTGCATGATTATTAAGTGTTGTTTTATTTTCATTTAGACCTGTTAATTGGGACTTTCATTTTACATTTGTATTCCATTTGCAGATTGCATTCTCATTTGCATATCATGAACATTTGCATTCTGCATTGACATTCCATTCTGATTTGCATTCCAAACTTAACCATGAACATTCCAAACATAATCATCATGAACATTAACACTTAAAACCATTAACAACAAAAAAGTTAACATCAAAACATCATACATTCATTAACAAAAAATAAAAACCATTACATTACTTGGTTATTATCATACCAAATCCAACACAAATAACTAAGAAAGATCATAACATGATGAAAAACAACCTATCATACAATTTCAGCTTTAACTTTGTAGCACTCAACTCTTCTTACAACATTGACTTGTTCATAGCAAGAACATCAATCAATTGTTTATAATCCACATACTTCTTCAATCGTTTCTTGTAACACCCTCATTTTTACAATATAGCAGCGGAAGCTAATCTAGGGTATTACTTCATGGATACAACAATCATAATCATAGAAAACAACTTTAAAAGAGACGTTGTTTGAAAAATTTAGTTATCATTCATTATAATCAGAGTTTTTACAAAATGCAGGTCCCAAAATCTAAAATATCAAGTTTGAATGATAACAGTTCAGCCATCTTCGAGTCCATGCCACTCCGTGCCGCAACTTGCTTAATTACCTAAGATAAACATGCTAAAAGGGTCAACACAAAGGTTGAGTGAAATTCATAGGTTTGAAATGTAATAGTTGAAAACAAGTTATCGTAATGGAAATATTGGCATTGCAGGGATAATTATCATGGAGATAAGTATTATTATGGAGAATAGTATTATCATGGGAAAACAGTTGAATATTATCATATGGTTGAATGCAAGTCACTATAATGGTAATAATTGCAACGATACATTATCCATGGAAAAATCAGGATAAACATTTACTAATGTACCTAAGCTCATCGAATCAAATACAATACAGGGAAATCACGAGTGATATTGGTTTCGGAGACAGATGTCCCCGTGGTAAAAGATAACTTGCCAAGGTTACCTATTAGGACAAATATAGTGCGTTTGGCTACCCCCCACAACATGGGTATACAACGGGAGCCGTCACCCCTAATAGATCTATTCACCAATATTCCAGTTCACCTTTCGCAATGCAAGTAAAATAATGATTCATGATATGGAAATAATGTGCACAGGAAAGCTACTAAAGAAATAAAATATCTGGAAGCATACATTATTAAAACAAGAAAACTTGCATTCATGGATTATATCAGTATCACAGGTTTAAAAAAGTATTCAAAAGATTGAAAAAGGTTTATGATCCATTAAGCCAATGAAAAGTAATCACATAGGTATATAAGATAATGAGTATGTAAAAGAGTTTGTAACAAGCATGTATCCCCCTCGCGGGTTTATAAAACATGTAAAATAAGTAAAGGCGAGGTTATGAACTTCACAATATTGGTTTTAAGTACTTGTATATATTAAAAACAATTGAGCATGTATCCCCCCTCATGCGGTTAATAAAACCATTCAAAAGATAGAAAGGCTAGCTATGACTCACCTTTTATGTAATGAAATAAATATTCTGAAATGAAAGCTGACGGACCTAATCACAATCTTAACCAGTAAGGTTGAAATAGTAAAAAGATAGTAAATAGCCACGTCACACAACCTGAGTATAATAATGATCAAGTCATAAGGAAGATTGTACTTTAGAACTTGGTTTAAGAGTTATGAGTTTTGGATTGAATATTTTGGAATTATTGTATCACTGTCCCGGCCATCATAATTTTAGAAAGTCATTCATAAACGTTTTGAGAGCCTAGGGCACTTAAATCGTAAACCCCCAAGTACTCAGTCAGAACGAAAATACCAAGATAAACCTCTTAATATGAAGTTCCCAAAGTATTGGTGGTACAATTACGATATAATCGGTTTTAAGCGTTTTAATCAATATCTGGAAATGTTAAGCACGAGAAGCATTAATTAAAGTTATGTCTGGTAAGGTTTTAAACATGATTTTATACTTTTTCAAAATGTTACATTTTAGACCCTAGGGTTTGGAAAATTGCAAGTAGACCCCTAGGGTTTGCATTTTTACGACTTTGGTCCTTCAACTTTGTAAGATATACCAAGTAAACCTTGGACTTTGAAAAGTGACATAATAGACCCCTATAGTTATAACTTTGATAAAATGACATATTCAGCCCCTTTAGTTATAAGTTTCAGAAAGTTACGATATATACCCCTTGCATGGATTATAATTACAAAACATGTCCAAATTGCCATGCAAGCTTATTTTAACATTTCATTAGACATTTATAAGTTATAATAAACTAAAATATGAAGTTTTAACATAACACAAGTTTAATTTAACGATTCGTTAAGCTAGGAAGTAAAACGGGTCAAATTAGGGTTTCAAAACGTAAACGCGTGGGTTTTAAGTTCAAATTCCTTCATTAATCAATAAAGTGGTTATTTTAACATTAGTTAAGCATGCTAGGATAGATTATAACAATATTTAATCATTATAACATTTAGTTTTAAGAAAAACGCGAAATTAGGGTTTCGGGTGTACGGTTTTGGATCAAAATGGAAAATGAGCATGAATTGAGTTATGAAACTTTAACAAGAGTATATTTAGGATCATATGAACATTATAAGGGTGTAGGAGCAGAAGTAGAACATTCAAAACCTGGGTTTGAGCTTCAAGGAGCAAAAATGGTGGAAACGGGTCAGAATCAGGACTTTCGGCTTCGTACGGCTAGAGTAACGACTCCCGGGCTTCGTTTCTTTGTTTCTTTTGCTTCCTTTATGTACTTGAGCCTTATTAAGATCACTTAGGATCTATTAGAGCAAAGGATTGCTTCTATGTAAGGGTTATAGAGGAGGAAGTGGGGGATGAAGAAAAATGAAGTGTTATGGCTCCTATTTATAGTATTTTCGAAACTTAGGGACCAAGGGAGCTTAGAGATCTGGTTAGGACACATATGAGAGCTAGAGGGTGACTAAGAGAGGCTAGAGGATGTGTTGGATAGGCTAGAAACTAGCAAGAACATGGTGGAAACACCATGTGTATGCCGCGGCTGCCATAAGCACAAAAAGAGAGATGTGGCTTCAATTTTGACCATGGGATTGTTAAAGAAGGTGGGTAAGCTGATCCAAGGTTTCTAGAAGAGTTCTTGGGTGGTCATTTGCACATGGTAGCAATTTAGAGGGGTTAAAATGGTCATAGAAGCAAACCGGGTCTATTTTGGGTTCGACGGGTTCTTCAAAGGTGTATTAAAGTAATTAGCAAAGATTAGGAATTGGTTTGGGTTAAAACGGGTTAGAATTGAAGAAATGGGGTTACGGGTTCAACTAGGGCTTGTTTAGGGTTTTCTTGACTTTGTAATTCTTGTACATTATTGAAGAAAGGATGGTTAATGATGGATAAAGGTTTGTAAACTCATTTTATGGGTTTAAAATGACTCTTGGTTGTTTACTTGAGAATGAGATGGTCTGAAAATGAGTAAACGGGTCAAAATCATAATTAGGGTACAATTAGGGTTTTATGGATTCATTTCTTGTATAATTGAAGTAGAATGATGAAATGATAATGGATTATGATTGATAATGTTGTAATTTATGTTATTATAACTTAATTGAGTATTGGTTTAGGTTTACAATGGATAAAAACGAAGAAACGGGTCATAGTGTAGTATTTAGCTCGGGTTAGGGTTTCTGAGTTTTGTATTAGGGTTGTGAGTGTAAAAATGTGTATGAAAGTTTATGAATAGAATATTTAGGGTTTAAACCTTGTAAAATGAGTGTAGTAACTTGCTTAAGTGGTGGTGAAGAAATTAGAATGAAAACGGAGGTAAAACGGCTATTTTAGAGATCATGCTTAATGACTTGTACATTGAGCTTTTAGAGATTTGTACTTTGACTTGAAGAGATTTTATATTTCAAATGAGAATCAATATACTTGTACATATGCACTTTAGTATCTTGTGCATTCCACTTTTTTTTTAAGGGGTTACCCTTCAGAAATTTGGTTTGGAGGTATATGATAAAGGTTTAGAGCACGTTTTGATTTAACGTTGTGTGGAATGGTACTTTTAGGAATAATGTACTTTGTAATAAGGATATGATTGATATTGACTTGACATATGTTGATGTTTGCTTTGCCAAAATTGAAGACAGGATGGCCATAGTAGGTTGGTGAGCTTCATTACTTTAGTTTGACATACTGAGACATTGACATTCAAGTAATGTAATAAAGCGAAAAATTGCCGTACTTTGTGTAATAGTGATAATAAGTTTTGCGTTTGATGAAAATTCTTGGGTTGTTATATAGTTCTCCACCCTTCAGATTTCTCGTCACGAGATTTAGATAAAGTTGTATTGAATAGATGATAGTACGAGCTGCTTTATTTTAGGCTATCTATGGTCACAAAGTCCACGTGTGTGATGAATTTATAATTATGTTGCGCGCCATAATTATAATTACTCTTTCTCACGTCTACTTATTTTCTAAGACCAACAACCTTTTGATGACAGTAATAGAATTTCTCCAGATTCTGATAGAACCTGGGTGGATGGAATACTTTGATTTATGAAACCTGTGGGTTATAGGCCCACCATGCTTCTGCTGCACTATTGTGATTGTAAGGAATCGCTATTCATTAACCTTTAAAAGTCAACATCAAATAAGAATGCTATCACAAGTCTTTGTCAAAATTTTCATACCTAGTGGTATTGAAATCATTTGACATTGCATAGATTCTTGTGTGTTTGCAGAATATAACATAGAATTTTAGTATACGAAGATCATGGAATGAGTGATGTTAAGGAATGATTATGAATTTGTTAGAGAGTTGCTAATCACGTGAGGTTCATATTTTTGAAATGAACAGATGATGAAGGTATGAAAGGTAAAATTAATGAGATGATTCAAGGTTGTTTTGTATAAAAACGGATTGAAATTAAATGAAACTTGTTTGTTACGTATGTTATATTACTTAGCCTACTTTATTTATAATTGGTCACTTAACAAAAAGAAGCGTTCAAACTCCTTGTATGACAATTTATAAATTCATAGTCTCAGGGATTTACTAATTTCCTTATTCAATAATGAAGCACTTCTAAATTCTTTCAATAAGATGATCATAAAATAGTCTTACCTAAGCATAACTAATGATATGGTAATGTGTAGTAAATGATATGATCTTGAATGGTTAGATAATACTAAGATGTTGATTGTACTGACGCCCATATAATCAAGGATGATAATTTATGTTGCAAAGGTATGAGGAGGGTATTTAGAGTTTGAGTATGATAGAATCGACAAATAATGTCGAGTTTTGATACCACCAGATAACAAGATGTAACGGAATTATTACCTTTTATTTCATGGATAACTTTACATACGAACTTTACATATGAAAAAGAGTTGATACTTATGTTACATGTCTCGAGATTTAGTTGAGAGATAGAGTGATGTTGGAAAATAGATGTTCTTAGCTCCTACAGTTTCTAGTCTGATGGTTTACTTTGTCGCAATTCGGCACTTAACAGTGCACGTCCTGTGTGGATTGTAGAGTCACGTCTCAAAGGGGAGAGGTTATTATATCCACGGTTTCCATTAGCCTTAAAGATTTCCTGCCTTCCATTTTGCTGCTGATGGTGATAATTGTTGCGGTTGTTATTGTTACGGTTATTTGGGTAGTTATTTTTGTTAATGTGATTGTTGGAGTGGTTATTGTTGTTGCGATCATTGGGGTAGTTGTCTTTGTCACGATTATTGGAATAGTTGTTGTTATTGGTGGTGTTCCTTCTATCATCAAACTTTCGTTTGTGATCATTGGTTTCTTGCACAGAATTACGCTTTATTATTTGGTCCATTAGCCTGTGAAGCGTGTATGGTGGCTTCTTCTAGAGTCTGAGGTTTTGAAGTAGTAACGTTTCCTTCAATACTTTGCGGCAGTCCCCGATGAAAGCTTTCCCTAAGTTCTCAGATTTGGCACCATGTTTTTGGACATCTAAGAATGCTAATTCTTGGAATCTTCTAATATAAGTCTTGAGATCACTTCCATTTACAGTCAGACATAAAATTCATCTTCCAGTTTATTAATCTCGTTCGAGGACAGTAACTTTTTGTCAGAAGCCTTTTTAACTCTGTCCAGCTGATTTGATTAGCTTGCTTATTCCCATAGGCTGGGCATGTGCATTCCAATCAGGACAAGGCATCATCTAGTTAAAGTACAGTTGCATAATGTTACTTATTTTCCTCTGCACATCTGCTCGTGAGAATACTGATTCAGTTCGTTCAAACCAGCGAATAAGGCCTACTGCTCCTTCCGTACCATTAAAGCACGTAAAAGGTTGACTAATGATAATACTCTTTGTAGTTTCTCGTTTTTACTGTCAGGCGGTTCCAGTAAGATTGTTGGGATCTGACTATGTACTTGCTTTATTGGCAGAGTCTGTGGCTGCCACGGCTGTGAGTTAGCAGCTTTATTTTCCGGATTGCATATAAGTATATGGTGTGTTTCGGATGTTGACGTCCTTTTGGGAGGCATTCTATAAAAGAACATGTAGTAAGAATGACATCACAAGTTTTGAAGGTAATACTTAAGAAAATGTGATGCTTAAAATGCTTAGAGAAATGCTTATTTTTTGATTCTAAGCACTTAGAAGTTATGGTATGATTCATGAAGACGGAGATAATGATGCAATTGGTGGAAATGATGATGAAAGAGCGATAAGTTGGAAACAATAAGATACAAAACGGGATTTGCCTTTTAAATACATGCTCATCTTACTTACATAGTCAAGATTTGACAAGCGTTTTTATTTATACCACACATCCCGTGGCTAGGATAAAGCTATAACTATTCTAAGAGTTTGTTGATTCTGAGCCGGTAGATGACATCCTAAAGATCTTCCTGATTCGTTTGGTGACGAGCTTGGATTTTCTCAATGATTTGTTCAAGATGGTAATTAGTAATGAGCTAAGGCAATCTTATCCTTTTGCCCTAACCGTTTCTTTTGAAGTTTGATAATCTGAGTACGGATTTCCTTGAGTTCAGTCTTTAGTTCGTTACCATTAATACGTCTTTCTTCCATTTTCTCAATGCGGTGAAAAGAGAGTTCGTCTAAATAATTCAAGATATCTTTGATTTGTTCCTCGTGATGTTTTAGATGCATCTTAACTGAACATTTCCCTATTTCAAATATCTGAGGTGGGGTAGGAGTATAAACTGAGGAAGATGGTGATATCAAATCACAGGTTTGATTCCGAGATGAATTAGATAACGTAGTTGAGGAAGAAGATGGAGAATGGATTCGCTTCTTAGGTGGTAATAGTTCTTCAGGAACAAAGAAATATCGGGGATCAAATAGTAGTGATGGTGGTAATACTGGAGATGGAGTCAAAATAGCTGGTGAAGCAATAGGATCTGGTGATAAAATAGGTGATTCCTTAGCATAAAATGCTTGTACGTCCTTCAAATAAGTATTATTGTAGAAAGATGAGATTACCGGTGGGATCATATTATCTGTAGAGTTTTCCGAAGAGTTAAAAGAAATGCTTCCTGGTTTGAAGTGGGGTAATAATCGGTGAACCGAAGGTATAGTTAAGAATATTCATAGAGGACAAAAGCTCCTAATATCGGAAGTTAGACGCGGTTGGGAGAAAGACATCGTTTTTGTTAACAACCCGTCGTAAAATACATAAGTTAATTTTTGCAATAGTATAATAGATATGTATATTTACATACTTGTTTCGGATGTAGTGGCGCGGAGGACTTTGATGGCTGAAAAACTGAATGTGGTTTTAGTTAGTTTTGACTTGTTCTCTATAACCATGGCGCTGATTACCAATCTGTAACACCCCATTTTTACAATATAGCAGCGGAAGCTAATCTGGGGTATTACTTCATGGATACAACAATCATAATCATAGAAAACAACTTTAAAAGAGACGTTGTTGGAAAAATTTAGTTATCATTCATTATAATCAGAGTTTTTACAAAATGCAGGTCCAAAAATCTAAAATATCAAGTTTGAATGATAACAGTTCAGCCATCTTCGAGTCCATGCCACCCCGTGCAGCAACTTGCTTAATTACCTGAGATAAACATGCTAAAAGGGTCAACACAAAGGTTGAGTGAAATTCCATAAAAAAAAAATTATTTTTATTTTTTCACCCACAAAGTTCTAAATGTAATAGTGAAATCAGTTATCGTAATGGAAATATTGGCATTGCAGGGATAATTATCATGGAGATCGTATTATTTATGGAGAATAGTATTATCATGGGAAAACAGTTGAATATTATCATATGGTTGAATGCAAGTCACTATAATGGTAATAATTGCAACGAATACAATTATCATGGAAAATCAGGGTAACATTATTATTGTACCTAAGCTCATGACATCAATACATTAACAGGGAAATCACCTAGTGATATTGGTTAGGGAACGATGTCCCGTGGAAAAAATAAATGGCAAGGTTACCTGTTAGGACAAATTAGTACGTTTGGCTACCCCAAGCCTGGGTTTACAACGGGAGGCCGTCAACCCCAAGAGATCTATCAACAATATTCGAGTTCATCGCAATGCAAGTAATTATGATTCATGATATGAAAATAATGGCACTGAAGGTTCTAAGGGCAATAATATTATCTGGATAGCATACATTTAGAAAACACTTGCATTCATGGTTTATATCAGGTATCACAGGTTTATAAAGTATTCAAAAGATTGAAATATGGGGTTATGAATTCATTAAGCCTTTGAAAAGTAATCACATTGTTATAAGATAAACGAGTATGTAAAAGAGTTTGTAACAAGCATGTATCCCCCTCGCGGGTTTATAAAACATGTAAATAAGTAAAGGCGAGGTTATGAACTTCACAATATCGGTTTTAAGTACTTGTATATATTAAAAACAATTGAGCATGTATCCCCCTCGCGGGTTTATAAAACATTCAAAAGATTGAAAAGCGAGGCTATGAACTCACCTGGTAGGTAGATGTAATAAATATTCTGAAATGAAAGCTGACGACCTTATCACAATCTTAACCAGGGAAGGTTGATATAGTAAAATGATAGTAAATAGCCACGTCACACAACCTGAGTAGAATATGTCAAGGCTAGGAAGATAGTACTTTTAGAACTTTGGTTTAGAGTTAATGAGTTTGATTGAGAGTTTGGAAATAATGTATCACTATTGGGCAAGCCTAATTCAGAAGTTATTCAGTTATCGTTTGAGGAGTAAGGCACTTTAAATCGTATAACCCAACATCAGTCAGAAACGTAATTCCAGATGACAACCTCTTAATATGAAGCTCCCTAGTATTGTGGTACAATATAGCTTCCGGATGATCGGTTTTAAGCGTTTTATTCAATATCTGGAAATGTTAAGCACGAGAAGCATTAATTAAAGTTATGTCTGGTAAGGTTTTAAACATGATTTTATACTTTTTCAAAATGTTACATTTTAGACCCTAGGTTTGGTAATGGCAAGTAGACCCTAGGGTTGTGCATTTTTACGACTTTGGTCTTCAACTTTGTAAGATATACAAGTAAACCTTGGGACTTTGAAAGTGACATAATTGACCCCTATAGTTATTAACTTTGATAAAATGACATATTAGCCCCTTTATTATAAGTTTCAGAAGTTACGTTTATACCACCTTGCATGGATTATAATTACAAAAAATGTCCAAATTGCCATGCAGTTATTTTAACATTTATTAGCATTTATAAGTTATAATAAACTAAAATATGAAGTTTTAACATAACACAAGTTTAATTTAACGATTCGTTAAGCTAGGAAGTAAAATGGGTCAAATTAGGGTTTCAAAACGTAAACGCGTGGGTTTTAAGTTCAAATTCCTTCATTAATCAATAAAGTGGTTATTTTAACATTAGTTAAGCATGCTTAGATTAAGCTTATAACATTATTATTCTTTATTAACATTTAGTTTTAAGAAAAACGCGAAATTAGGGTTTCGGGTGTACGGTTTTGGATCAAAATGGAAAATGAGCATGAATTGAGTTATGAACTTTAAAAAAGAGTATATTTAGGATCATATGAACATTATAAGGGTTTAGGAGCAGAATTAGAACATTCAAAACCTGGGTTTGAGCTTCAAGGAGCAAAAATGGTGGAAACGGGTCAGAATCGGGACTTTCGGCTTAGTACGGCTAGAGTAACGACTCCCGGGCATCGTTTCTTTGTTTCTTTTGCTTCATTTTTGTACTTGAGCTTTCTTAAGATCACTTAGGATCTATTAGAGCAAAGTATTGCTTCTATAATAGGTATGAGATAAGAGAGTGGGGGATGAAGAAAAATGAAGTGTTATGGCTCCTATTTATACTTGTTTGAAGGTATAATGAGTAAGCAACACTTAGGATCTGTTGAGAGACATGTGTACAAGCTAGCTACTGATGTGTTGAAGCTATACCATGAGTTGTGGAAGTCTAGAGGCTAAAATGATGGTGTGGACACCCTTAAAGGCTGCCACGGCTGAAATGAGATCAAAAGGGTTCATGTGGCTTCAATTTCGACCAAGAGAAGGCTCAAGCAGGTGGGTAAGCTGCTTGGGGATGTCTAGAAGGTATCCATGAAAGTTATTTGCACATGGGTAGTTTTTAAATGGGTTAAAATGAAGCATGAATGGGTTCGGGTCTGTTTTGGACTCGGCGTGGTGTTCAAGGGTTTTTCCAAGGTACATTGTGTTTATAATGATTAAGGATAGATGAAATAGGTTGTTAAGGTCTGGTATTAAAGTAATTAGCAAAGATTAGGAATTGGTTTGGGTTAAAACGGGTTAGAATTGAAGAAATGGGGTCACGGGTTCAACTAGGGCTTGTTTAGGGTTTTCTTGACTTTGTAATTCTTGTACATTATTGAAGAAAGGATGGTTAATGATGGATAAAGGTTTGTAAACTCATTTTATGGGTTTAAAATGACTCTTGGTTGTTTACTTGAGAATGAGATGGTCTGAAATTGAGGTAACGGGTCAAATCATAATTAGGGAACAATTAGGTTTTCTGGATTCAATTTCTTGTATAATTGGAAGTAGATGATGAAAATGATAAATGGTGGGAATTATATTGAGAATGTTGTAATTTATTTTATTATAACTTATTTGAGTATTGTTTTAGGTTTACAATGGATAAAAATGAAGAAACGGGTCATAGTGTAGTATTTAGCTCGGGTTAGGGTTTCTGAGTTTTGTATTAGGGTTGTGAGTGTAAAAATGTGTATGAAAGTTTATGAATAGAATATTTAGGGTTTAAACCTTGTAAAATGAGTGTAGTAACTTGCTTAAGTGGTGGTGAAGAAATTAGAATGAAAACGGAGGTAAAACGGCTATTTTAGAGATCATGCTTAATGACTTGTACATTGAGCTTTTAGAGATTTGTACTTTGACTTGAAGAGATTTTATATTTCAAATGAGATATCATATTACTTGTACATATGCTTTAGTAGCTTGTGCATTCACTTTAGGGGTTAACCCTTCCATGAGATTAGGGTTTGGAGGTATATGATAACGGTTTAGAGCCCGTTTTGATATAACGTTGTGAATGGTACATTATAGGAATAATGTACTTTGTAATAAGGATATGATGATATTGACTTGACATATTGTGATGTTTGCTTGACATATATGAAGACAGGATGGCCATAGATAGGTTGCGTGAGCTCATCTACTTTAGTTATGACATACTGAGACATTGACAATACAAGTAATGTAATAAAGCAAAAAATTTCCCCGTACAATTGTGATAATAGTGAAATAAGTTTTGCATTTGATAAAAATTCTTGGGTTGTTATAGTCTTCCACGGGTTATGGGTCCTAATACTGTCTTCCATAGTGTATGTCGGAGGTTGAGACGTAGACAGCCCTACCCCTACCAAAGGTAGAGAGGCTGCTTCCGGTTCTACCAAATGTAATTCATATAAAGTTAACCGTGTCTTCTTGAATCGTAAGTTTATTGTGATAACCGACACTGGATCTTTACCGAACCTATTGAATCTGATCTGATAATTTTTTATGTATTCGAGCTACTTTTATGATATTGTAGATGTATTTTTATTTTACGTAATACATTATTTGTATTAGTCTTTCGTATTGACTGGAGTGTTCTAAAAAGGACGTCATATCGCCATTATGGCCTTGCAAAGGTGTGAGTGTTTATCTCCACACGACGTGATAGACTAAGGTCTAGTCGTAGACACAATTTTGTGGGAAGTTGTTGATTTTGTTTTAAATAGATGAACTACAATTTGCAAATTGTAATCTATAATTCGCAATTCTACCGAAACCATAGAGTAACTTCAAAAAAGTAACCTACAAAAAAAAGTAAAGACAAAAACCAAATAAGCACAAAACCAAGTCAATCTCACCGTAAATAATCCTAATATTTTTAATTTTTGTTTATGTTTGTAATAGCTCTTTTTCCCTAAATTTCTAAATTATTTTCCTATAGGTTATTATGTTATCTCTGCTGGGCCATATGCATGATAGTATGTTGTGTTTAAAAAACCTGTGTAAACCTTGATCCAAACGAATGTCGTATACGTACTTATTTTTTTCTATCGAATATTTAAGACGATGTGTTTCAATATTGTTATATTGTTTGACTGTTTGATAGTTTACCGCGCCGTATTAAAGTGTAAGTTTCTCGAGTTAACCGACACTTGATCTTTTCCAAACCTAGTGATTTTCATCTGATGGTTCTTGATTTTTTTAAAATCGATTTGAATGTATAGTTTTTATTAAGCGTAATCTTAGTCCAAGTGAACGTAACCGACAAAGCCTTGATTAAAAAGTTTAAGTATATAAATCCGCTAACCCAACTGAAAATGGTATTGGTATGTGCTTAATTACATATACCTTTAACCTAATAAAACGAGCTAAAAAGACCAATTATGACCAAAAACGGACATAAAATGCCAAATATATGCTTGTTTTGCTATTTGTGTTGTGCAAATAACGGATATTCACAATATGACAAAAACAAAGCCAAAACCGAGCACGGGATTGGAAAGAGCGTAAAAAGTCAAAGTCAAAGTCAACAAGCCAAAGACGAAGCCGAAACTAAAGAAATCTTATCAGGCCAACCCGTACCCAAATTAATGGGCCAAGTCAACCCAATAAGCCTTTTTGTATAATTAAAAGCCTAAAGTATAAGCTTGAATTCATCCGGCCCAAAACAATTAATATAAGCCCAAATACATTAACCATAAGCCCTTTAAACCCTTTGCACCATTAGTCCTTATGGGTTTTCATAGTTAGTCCTTAAGGACTAACACCAATAGTCCTAAACCCTTACACCATTAGTCCCTAAACACTAACCCCATTACCTTGTCCCTAACCCTGTTATCCACAAACAAAACCTTTTCCCGCCACTACTATACATCATCCCTGTCACTCTCACCTTGACCCCTACACCCCAAAACAAACCCATCACTTTCCCCCTCCAACCCCACTTCACAAACCAACAAAGCCATCTTGGCAATCCCATGTTCTCTGATTGGAAGGCTTGGTGAACAAGAAAATTAGATGGATTGGATTCAAGATAGAAAGCACATCTCTCTTACTCCTCACAAAAGAAGCATAACTCTCACACAAGAAGCATATCCCTGTGCCTTTTACTAGCTTATAAATAGGAGCTTATTTCCTTTGTAAAGGGGGATGTAATGTAGGAGTAGTGTAGGAGAGTT